>CM056606.1:11410477-11615042 GCA_029721355.1 Tegillarca granosa | reverse complement strand
AACATAAACAAAACAAAATGTAGTGACAACACAACACGAACAAAACACAATGTAGTGACAACACACACAACGAACACAATTCTTTGACAAAACAACACAATGCAGTTACAATACAGCACTTACACAACGCAATGTCGTGACGAACAACGCATTACAATACCATGCATGTTAATTGTACGAACAATAGCAATGTTAGGTAACGCTTTCAAGTTTGATGGCAAAAACAACTATTGTAACAAACAACATTACTAATAGTAATAATCTCAAAACAAAATAACAACTTCAGGGTTTTTAATGATAACAGAAAAATTCAAAACAATGCAAAGATTCTGATGACACACACCAAACGAAATGCAACAAAAGAAGACAACGCTTAAACAACAAACAAGTATAATGGCATGTGGGATAATCTGATAATACAACCCAATTCACTGCAAGAATATAACAAAAGAAAACAAAGCAAAGCATGCAATGATAAAGTAAACAAACGTGATTGAAAAAAAACAACAAGAAACAAAACAAAACAAACAAACATTGTCAAAAATTACCTGACACAAAAACATGTTTGGTAATCTGCATTTGCAATAGTTATGTTTTTGTCTTGAGAAAAAAAAAGTGATGATGATGATGATGATGATGATGATGATGGTGGTGGAAATGATGATGCTGTTGTTACTGCTGGCTGCTGTTGATGATGATGATGGTGATGATGATGATGATGGTGGAAATGATGATGATGATGATGCTGTTGTTACTGCTGCTGCTGTTGATGATGATGATGACGATGATTATTTTTATTATTAATAATTTGAAAATATTTATTTATTTATTTATTTATTTATTTATTTATTTATTTATTTATTATTATTATTTATTATTTAACATTTTGATCATTATTCATTTGGATCCCACTAAGATTCAAATCTCAAATGTTTGCCTACCTTAAATCTTGAAATTTGATTTTTTTTAAATTGTCAATTGCTAAGAGATATTTAAGAACTTAATGTGTCAATTTGAAGATCATTTTAAATTCATAATATCTGTTTGGTCAGAAATTCTATTTTTAATTCAAAAGAAATTTGCAAGATTGAGTGTTTAAAGTAGCTAAATATAAGTCAACGAAAATCTTAGTTAAGACATGATTCAGAATCTGGGGGCCTTGATTTAAAAAAATCCGTTAATAAAACTTATCTCGTTTTACTAAAGATCGCCAAATTTTTCGACTTCATATCCAGCACAAAATCTAATTCTATATTTATTGAGAAAACAAGGTTTTCTCTATTGGGATTCGACCACCTATTGAGATTTTGACTGTTTCATATATCTAACGTTTGTGTGACAGTAAGTTAGATCTATTTTTATTAATTTTTTTGTAAGCGTAGATGATGTTTTAGAAATATTTACGTACTATCAACTGTGACTTGTCTTCTCATTGGTTAGTTACGGTCACGTGTCTTAATTCGATCGCAGGAAACGTCACATTCAAGTTGATTTTCATTCGCATGAATTCAAATTTCTGCATTAGACAGTTGGTATGAGGTTTGTATCAGAAGTTCGCACTGACATGAACCGAGGGCTACGAGTAAATCGATAAAACACATTTCGGAATAATCACGGGGGTTTTAAGTACATGGCATATTTTTAAAAGTATTTCCGTTCGTCCTTCTGAAAATAGTATATCACATATTTTATATACTATTTGCATTATTTTTTTTATTCCACGAAAGGGATTTAATCTGATTAAGTGGATGATTGGTGTTAATCAGTCAAGCCAAAATTCTTTAAACTTATATCAGGACGATCAGTTCCTTATTGATGAAGGGAAACCGGAGTGCCCCCCCCCCCAAAAAAAAAAAAAAAAAAAAAATTCATCTTAATGCTTACTGAGCAACGGTTGCTGAAGCCTAAGATGATAGATGATTGGCTCAAATAGAGTGTGGCTTATGTTTGTACCATTCTTGAGATTTTAATCATAAAATACATTTAAAAAATGTTATATGACACTTACATAATACGTTGAATCTCGAGTAAAACAATAGAAAAGTTATACAAATTGAGAAAGTACTTTTCTCAGTGCAGTCAAAGGGTTTTTAATAAGCATACTCATTTATTCATTAAAATGCATAAATTGACATCTATTAATCTATTGGTTGTACGCTATCGGTATAATAGACTTAGTGGTGAGTGCGATGTTAATATGCGACATCGTAAGCAAGTGTTCTAGCACTACTATGAAAGTTGTCATAAGGGCGCAATGTTACATAAAGAACAAATATACACTTATATAAAGTTCACGCACAAACGAGCTTGTGAAAATATTAATTCCGACCGCCTAGTCGCAAATGTCTTAAAAATGTTGATGCAAAGTTGAACATACAAGCATACAACAACAGAGAATTTCTGCTTTTAAAAACTAGCACAATAGCTTGACAGTTTTTGAATAATACGGCGCTTTCTGTCTGGTCTCCTGGTTGTTGTTATCGCATGACAGCATCTATAAGGAACCCGTCGTTCTCAATTATTTTGCGTAAGCGATGGTAAACACTTATTGTGCTGACTTTGCGTATGATTCATTGAGCCTAAAAACGATTTTCGCACGAAGACAATTCACTGTCTGTGAAAATATGGTTTTTGTATATCATCTCAAACCGCATTGACTTCGGAGTTACCCTAGATCCTGTCAGTAATTATATAGTGCAAAAACATTTTTACCCGAGGGTTTATTTCCGCTTCCGTTTTCTATGCATAACACTTGAGACGACGGTTGTTTAGAAGAGAACCGAAATGCCGAGGGGATTTTCAGTGGTTTAAAAAATATATACACAAGACTGATGTTTCTGAATGTTTTTTACCATATATTAATAGCCAACACTTCATAATAGAAGCATATTGATTGGACTCTGTTTGACATCTCGGCAGGGGGCGTGATTGTACGAGAGTTAAAACTCTTTATCATCTCATTACAGCTATTGTCTAGTTTCTCTTTGATTTTACTATGTAACTACCAGTTTAATAAATTCAATTTACATCTAAAAACCAAGATAATCAGATTTGAAGGAAATCAATGAATGAACCCGGACTTTGATGACAATGATTATGTACTTAACGCGGATGTGTACATTATTGAGTGTGTAAATCAACAAACATTATTTGCGGTTTACAAGTGAAAACTAGTTCCTGAAACAAATGTAATTTGAAGGACAATTAATTTATTACTTTACGCTGTTATGTGATCTGACACTGGTATGCAAGAAGGACGGGATTCAATAAACAAGATTATTTGTTTAAAAAAAACGAAACGATTTTTAAAGAAATTTATTTTTCCCTTCTGTATCAAAAATCAAATTCTAGAAAATTTCTTTGTCTACATTGCAAATATTTACTTGCATTTTTTAGAAAAAAAGGAAAGAATATTTCTACAAATATATTAATTTTTTCTTTTTTAGTATTGTAATTCTCACAGGAAATCAAATTTTGGAAAATTACCTCCACCCGTAAACAAATATTGGCTTGTTGGTACAGCGGAAAATCTTTGACAAAAATCGACCAAATCGAATCCTACTCTGTTTGAAGAAATATTTTTAAATATTTATACAACTGAAAATGGAAAGAAAAATTCCAGCCTTGATATTCTTGAACCTTAAGCCTACGCGACCTCACAAACACAACGCTTTGCGGTAGGTCAAGTATTTTACCTCCAAAATGAAATATTTGCATACTTTTAAAAAAATACGAAAGAAAACTTTCTAACTTTAGGATGTCACATCATTTCTTTAAAGTTTGAGGTAAAATATTTATTAAAAATTAAATTAAATTTCATTTTGAATTAATGAAACTAATTGTTGCAAATAAAACAGTAATTTAATTTTTAATTAAATATTAGATAAACATTGGTTTTATAATAAAAGACATGGCACCATCAAGGAATTTTACATTTTTAAAATGTTGTGTCAAACACAAGATGATTGTTGCCAAACAAAAGAAAGCAACCGCAATTCCTGATGAATATTTTGTTAAAAATATTGTGGTCATATCAAAATTCTTTTTAACAGACTGGATGACTTAATTTTTGAGTCTTTTTAGCAGTTAATAAATTTGATAACATGCGTTCATATTTGATATTCAAGTGTCAAATGTGTTTTAATTATCGGACTACAATCGTTTTGTAGACAGGGGTTTAAGTGCAGATAAAATTATATTTCACGCCCGGTTGGTCGATAAATGATTCTAATGCACTGTTTTGAAGAACGTATAAAAGAAATGTTTATACAGGCAACTAAAGTGAAACGAACTATAATAGACGGGTTTAACCCGAGTAATAACACAATTAGAATTAATCAAATTGCATTGAGGACGGTAAAAAGACTACTGCCTTGAAGTTCTACTCATTCCCGAGGGTGGTCTATTATGAACTGATTTTAACTAAAAACTGTGTCTAAGATTGTAATACTTTTAAAGCTTGAAGAGAATAACACACTCACTTATCTAATGTAAAAATTACGACATAATATTTTTGAAAGAATTTTCAAAAATTTGAATATAACTTGAATGTAACTGTTTAATAAAGGACAACTTGTATTCGCCCGCCATTATACATCTTGGGGGTTCTTGAAAACCGAATGGATACCGAGCACGCGCCTACCGATTACCTTGACGGTATCCGCATTGGTTTGAATCCTGCTATGGCAGATTCCAGTGTGAAAGTTTGTCAGTTTGTTTGCTGAAGGTAGGTTGTTTCTACTGGGTACTCCGGTTTCCTTCATCATCCCAAAATTGTCTGCCTAGATAAATGTGATATGTTAAATCGTGATTAGAACGTAAACGCTATAATTTCCTTTTCTAATCGTCCTGCCACAGGACTCGTGTTTTTCTTTCGATTTTACGCATGGCAAAGCTTCTTCAGCAAAATAAAAAAGAAAAAGAATTATATTAAAAAACTAATTAAAAATGTGTACTTGGAAATATAACCAAATAAATAATTAATAAAATAAAACGAATACCAAATTCTCTCTCTCTCTCTCTCTCTCTCTCTCTCTCTCTCTCTCTCTCTCTCTCTCTCTCTCTCTCATAAAACTCATATTTAATCAGTCTAGAAATAACATTATCATCTCATAGTTTTACTTAAAAGTGCATTTTTTTTCATTTTCTTTTAATTTATAAATTACTTCAATTCTCCCTCTCACACACACACACACACACACACACACACACACACACACACACACACTTCATTTGGCAACTTTGTTAACATTGTTTGATTTTATTTTTATGACCATTTCCACAAACAGGTGCTCGTTCACGTATAACATTTTTCAAGAAAAAATCTGGATATGTACATAGCAGCTGAGGTTTTGACCACACCAACCGTTGTACCAAACTTAAAATATGTATGTTGTGTTTCAGCGGATGAACACTTGCCTCCTTGAATTATTTACATATGTTGGGAAGGATACGTTGCTAAGATAAATATTTTTAGAGAAGCTATGTAAACATATTTAGTTTTGTGTCTAAACTTTTCGTAGTAAATATCTTCAGAGGTAGTATTTCAGTCAAAGTTTGGAAACTTTATAGTGAAACAAGTGTGCTTATTTAAACAAAGACTTAACACAATCTGTCATCACATAATCTATTAAATAAAGAAATTCTCGCAGTTACACTGCTTGCTTAAATCCTTGACTCTGACTATAATTATGCCATCTCAGTAAGAAATGATCTTTTTTTCTTCTTTTTCTTTTAAAACCTGTAACAGCAGCTAAGACAATCAATTACTAGTTTTAATTGAACAAATTTTGAATTTTTTAAAAGTTGGATGTTTTATTGAAATTGGTTGAGAAAGTGACTTTACTCCCAATGAAACGCTTGGATCAGAGCGGTGTTTTTCTTGGCACTCCGGTTTCCTCCGATATCCCAGAACTGACCGGCCCGATATACGTGAAGAAACTCCCAATTCTTTGTCAGAAAGATAATTAAGCACTGCCGTTTTTTTCGGAGTATTATTTATCTTAAAATATTGTGATACATGGTTTAACTTCCAGGAACATATTTTGATTTCCCTGAATAGGTGCTTGAGTTACTATGCTGAGCTTAAAGACAGTCGGTATAGTTGGAATATCGTACCTTTAATATTTATATATCTGAAGAGATCCCTAATCGTCAACATCTCTTTTACCTATGATGCACTTATGCATACAATGTCATAAAGCATTTTTTAAATTACCCATACATTTACTTGCATTCAAACAAAAATTAAAAAAAAATGCTTTATGACAGCATGATGCATAGTTTTATTTCACCAAAACGTAATTTAAAAAATATATACATGTATTCAAAATTTTGCACATGACAATATTCTTAAAAATATAAAAGTTTGAATATGCCGAGTAAACTAAAATTAATATTGAAAAAAAGACATAATAATAGTTCATATTCTACATATACTGTCATATTATAAATTTTTGAATTTTCTGAATGAAATATTAAAAAATTTATAATATGACACGTTGTCATATTGTAAAATTTTGAATATTTCCTTCAGACAATTCAAAAACCTATAATATGACAATACATATAACATAGATTACGTATTTTTGAATCAGGACCCCTATTTCAATACTGTTTTAAAAGTTCTTTCGCCCCTCGAGTAGGGGTTAAAAACAATGTTTAAGCTGGTAAGCACCCTGTATTTTTGCCTCGATGAACATGGCATTTCGGATGATTTAGCCCTCCTGCAGATGTAATGTTAATTTCAAAATAGATCATGACCAAAGAGGAAGAAAAATTCCCCCTCCTTGCCAACAGTTCACGGATCAAAGACTTCCGTGTTTAGCTATGGCCCACTTCAAAATATTTCCATATTTCTTCGGAAATTGATCGCAAAGAATAAGACGTCTGGCATCAAAAGAAAGTAGTTCCGAAATGCCAGATGTGCTGATTTTATACACCAGATGGCGTAACCACCAAGATCTGGTAGTGTATGATTGATGCTGGTTATATATAAATGTATGCAGGTGCGCGTTTGTATTTTCGATCATGAAAATATGATATTCTTCTATTTATCATTAAAACAATAACTGTATCGAAAATTCTGTTAAAGATTGTAAAATTAAAAAATAAGGTAACAAGAAATGACTTCTTGTTAAAACTTTCGAGTTTTGTTTTCGGAAAAATGTTAAATGGGATATAATAATAATATATATAAATGTTTCATTTTTTTTAAAGTGTCACAGCCATAGAAACATTATCTAAAACAGGTATCATCACAGTGTAAAAAATATAGCATCCCGTCTAAAAGACTTATGAGAGACTGTAAAACACAATTAATAGACATAGATATATACAAGCGTATAAAAAAACTATTTATATTAAAACTCATATTAAAACATCTGTTAGAGAATTAAAACATGTTATCCTGCGGGATTTTGAAAAAAAAAAACTGAATGGTAAAAGGAATAAATGAACTTGAAAAGTCAAGAAATTTTGGTACTAGCCATATAGAATACTGGTAATACAGTATATACTCATTGTAAAAAAGGTCCTTGTGATAAGTTTTACGTCTTTGGTATAGAAAGGATTTTTCAGTTATTGGTCTATTGCTAAACGGAGAGAGAGAGAGAGAGAGAGAGAGATGAGAGAGAGAGAGAGAGAGAGAGAGAGAGAGAGAATTGAAGTAATTGAGAGAGTATGTGTATGTGTGTGTGTCCCATTGTATATCGATTTTATATCAGATTACAATAATGATATAATATTCTTTTAAATGTTCTTTTAAATTCTTTTAATATTCTTTTCAACACAAAATGTTTCTTTATTATTTCAATCTTGTATAAATAAAATATATCTCTTTATTTTTCAGGAGATTTGCAGTGAAGAGATGCGCGCGGTGCATGATGGGTATATCGGCAAATGAACTCGTGATGAAGGCCCGAGACATGGTTTATCATATTTCTTGTTTTACATGTGCCTCGTGCAATAAAACTTTAGCCACTGGAGATCAATTTGGCATGAAGGAAAATCTTGTGTATTGTCGAACAGATTATGAAATTATTTTTCAAGAGGAATATTTTCATGGAGTAGATCCGGGTTTATCGTGTCCACCGGTTCCGATTCCGTATTATAATGGAGTAGGTGCAGTGCAAAAAGGTCGACCAAGAAAGCGGAAGAATCACATGATTGATGCAGATGCGTGCACACAGGGAATGGGTAAGTTCCGGTTTTATAAAGTTTCCTTTTTAAAAATTTATCTTGCAATGGACGAACAACAATAATATTTTATATAATCCGTTGCTATTCTACGGCAAAAAGCTGTCTTTATAACAGAAAATCTTCTAATCCTGAAAGGTTTGCATGCATGCAATGAAATGCCCTGAATAAATAGTGTGATAAACTAGACGAACATCCCTAATGAAACCAAGAACAGTTAGCTCGCTGGATCACTGAGTTTTATAACTTTGACCCATCACATATTTTTCAGAATCTATTCATTTCAACATCCGAACCGTTATTCATTAAACGCTTGAAAGTTTTGATGTTTTGAGAGAGAGAGAGAGAGAGAGAGAGAGAGAGAGAGAGAGAGAGAGGGGGGAGAGAGAGAGAGCTCTTCTTGATGATACAGTTTATATTTGTCAGTATTTTTTTATGTTGTCAATAACGATAACTCGTCAAAAATTTGTAAAGTATTTTAACAGGTTCAGGTAATTTTCTACCTTTGTATATACGTCGTATCGGGATCGAAGGTTTTTTTTTTTATAAATTGGTTTTTTTTTTTTTTTAATATACTGCCACAATTACAATTGACCATGATTTAACATTAAATAAGGTTATAAAAATAACCATGTTACAGAGTTACAATCACGAAACCCCAGTCTTAAAAAAAGGTGGAAATTGTAACATATTAACATTGCATGTCGTACTAAAATTTTCCTTAAAGTAATAAAAATATGTCGGCTCTCATGTGTGATAACTCTTAATATAGACATCGCCAATTGTGTGGATCTGTCAACCCGTGAATCGTCATGAGAAAACGTATAAAAGTCTGGAGACATTGTTTTGTACAAGACATGAAGGGCCCTGTGGAGCTTTTGTTAAGATATGTCATCTTGAGAGCAATTAATCCCGGCTGTGACCACGAACAAAACAAAACTGATTTTTATATCTGTTCCGTTTGTATAAACAGATTTATTTCTGTCCGTCGAAGGTTTAGTAGAGTAACCGTAAGGATGAAAGCATGCAACATTAAAAACATCTGCATTTATTCTTTAGTTTGGCTAATTAAATAATTAAATGTTGTTTTACGTCGTTCCGACATCTTTCAGCTATTTCGGTCGAGTTATAATTATTTTTTGTAATTTTATAAATTAATTTAATTTTAATTAAGTTTATATAGGTGTATATGCTTTGTGCGAGTTTTTCAGTTAAGTCGTCCATTTAAATAAATAAACAAACAAACTGATAAATAAATAAATAAATAAATAAATAAATAAATAACTATCATACTATCAGGCATAAACACAATAAATAAATGAATAAATAAATAACTATCATACTATCAGGCATAAACAAACACATTTTGAAAACACATTTATAAACATCTAGAACAACTGAACTCTGAAATGTAAAATGAAACAGCTACATCACATAGCTGGTATAACCTATTGATGGCTTGTACAAGATGTTTAAATCGTACCCGGATATGCCGCAGTGTTGCCAACAATTTCATGCCAGAGTACTTGCGTTGCTATGATCAATTGTGTGGTGACGTCATTTGACGCAATTTCAAATCACGTCTTTTATTCTTATAACTGGAAATCCTAAATTCACGCTGGTCACCTGACAAGATTAATAGTGATGTCATTTCACACAATTTCAAATCAAGTCTTTTATTCTTATACCCGGAATTACCAAATTCACTATGGTCACGTGACAATACTTACAGTAACGTCATTTCACGCGATTTCAAGACTTACAGAACCTATTGGGACCATTGGTAATTAAACTTCCGACGTTAGTCTAAACAAAAGAGTGAAAATGACGAGGTTGAGTTCAAAATCAGCACCTGACAAAAGTACTATTTGAGAACCAACCCCTACATATTTACAACATGGCCGTTAAATATGCATAATTATCATTAGAATATCTAAAATGACTTTATTCACTTATATTTACCACCATGTTTAAAATTTGTTCAAAGAAAAAAAACATAAAAAAGGAAATAAAACATGGTTTCCGTGCCACATTTTCGGAATTAAAAACACGAAAATGTAATTACAAAAAACAACATTGCCGGGATAAGATCTGAACTAAACATATTCTATATCATGTTTTTTCATATTCAATATCCGTGTATAAAATTCGCATCAGACTGAGCTCACGTCTCTTATCAGAATATACCGCTATGTACTGATACAAATAACAACTTACTCGGGTTAAATTAGCTATGTTAGGTATCACAAGCACCGGTGTTACTCGGGTTATGTTATGATAGGGATTACGTCACTTTAGTTGGCGGTGTTTTGTTTTCGACAAGACGATACAATTTTAAGATAATCGGTCAGATTCTTTTATTGATAAACTGTTTTCATCAACATTGTTGTTTATTTTTCTTTTGACAAAAAGTATATTTAAGATATAAATTATCATTAAACATGGTCTTTTGGGTTTCTCAAACTCGCCGCTACGTGAAATGAAAAAAAAAATTGTCTAAAGAAGAATAACACAAAAGGCGTTTTAAACTTGTATGGAAATGTAGCCATATTCACTGAATGAGAGGTCGGAATGCTCTGGTATGTGATTTTGCACTCTTGCAATACTGTCTAAATTTGAATTAAAAATACGAAACTCGGTCAAGATTAACCGATTATTTAATGCATACCACGCATTCATGAAACAAATTTCCTATAAGTAAAAGAATAAAGACAATAGCTGTTTTTGCAATGAATCCACAGAATAATAATAATAATAATAATAATAATAATAATAATAAAAGCTTCCCTTTTTAAGGCCCTGTTTGTAATTTAGGTCAAAATTAAATACAGCACGCCGAATTATTTTAGCGGGGCTAAGAGTCCTCCCTCAAGACGCCAAAAAAAAAAAAAAAAAAAAAAATAACGAACAAACTAAAGATGCTTACTGTTCGGAAAAAAAAATCAGATTAATAATTTATAAATTTTCAATTAAGCTTTTTTTTTGAAGAATTAATACATAATTGAACAAAAGCAAGAGACATTTTTGTACACATTTAAAAAATTAATTTCTAATAAATCATCGCTTTTAAAAATCCCTGTTTGTCATAAGACTGTTTATATCAGGATATGTAAAATCATGGCGGATTTGTATTTTCCGTTTCGTAATTTTATATTACATTGAGTGTTTAAGGGGTGTCAGTTGTAGTTAGATAAGATTCTTCAAAAACATAATTATCTAAGTTTTACATTAGCCCTATATATAACCTGTGTCAATCGCTGTAGGAAATTTTCCACCTGTTGGTAATCGTGATTTCGTCGTGATTACGTCAAAAAATAAGCCGCGTATCTGATTGTTTACCGTGACACGGCGAAACATTTTGACTTTTATTGTCCTAAAAGAAAATTAAAAAAATGTTTTCATGTATTCTTAATCCACGATAAAACTTTAGACCTACATCAACACAAAAAGTAATAAAAAGTAAAAGAATGCTGTTAATATTTATGTTCCCTTATATCTGTTGAAAAATGAAAATAAAAAAAATCAGCTGATTAGTGGGGTTGTTAAATAGACCGTTTTTCTGTCCGTGGACGAAGACTTAAGCTTTCCGAAATAGCAGCGCAACTTCTCGTTTAAGATCGAGTCCTACTTGGGCATTGTGTAAAAAGAAAGGTCACTTTTTTAACTGTCATGTGCTGATTTTGAATTTCTATTAAAATAATGCATTCAAAATTGACACGTTGTCATGTGCTGATTTTGAATGCATTATTTTAATAGAAATTCAAAATCAGCATATGACATAACTAAAAGAAGTAATTTTCTCCAAGTATTCCCGATTCCGTGGTCAATGCAAAACTGATAGTTCAGTCATCTCTATTTTGGCAAAACGAGATATTTCCAATTGACTAACAACATAGACTTGTTTGAGCCTTCGATTGCCCTAATTGTTTTCCCGCTATGGATTTTGGTTGAGGATTGGGCTCTGTAGTTTGTTTCTGTACCAGTAAAATATGGACTGAACGTTTATTTGCGACATTATCACCAATGTGAAATAACACTCTTAAAGTCGAAAACAAATAACTAATAGAAACACTATATTAGATAAGAGACAATGATAAAATTATGTCTTCTACTATTGAAATCGTTGCGGTGCTTCGAAAAAAGTGAAGCAAGCCCCTCACAGACCACGATAAGTGGGGATTGATATCTTTTACAAGTGTGGAGGGGCAAACTTACATTACATCGGCCACTCTTTTGTAAATCATTATTAAAACATTAAAATATACAAATGCATTTCTCTTCTGTACATTTTTTTTAACTAAAACAGCTATATCTAAATTATCTCCCTTTATTTTTGAGCCTCATGCGCACTTGTAATCACATTGTCAATGATTCTTGATAACTCTTCGCGCTTAAGTATTTTCTAGTCGAAGATTTGATTCCCTGATGCTTCATCGTATTACAGGAGCACCAAAGTACCTGTCAAATCATCAAGTACGAAACTATCCAAAAACCATATCATCGAGTACGAAACTATGCCAAAATCATAGAGCTATTTTAATGTAGCGAGTTCAGAGAAAATTTCATCAACATGTGTCCGATTCATTCTTATTGAATGGCAGAGAAAATCTGCAAAATCGATAAAAAAAATTTTTTGTCTAAACATTGGAGTGTTGAAAAAATGTAGTTTCAATTTTCTGTGCGATTTGAATGGAAAATGGTTGACCAGCGGATCGATTCAAAAGCACTCCTTGCCATTTGTTGAAATTCATTTTCCACCACAGTTAAAAGATAATATAATAATCTGTTTAACATACACTAGTATGTTAACATTACAGAAGTTAAAAGTTCGTTTCAAATATCAGTATAAGTTTAATAAATAAGGAACGCACTAGGGATTTGGTCGTTGGACTTGTCAGCAAAAAAGGATGATGCTTATTGTTCAGCTAACTTACAAAGACTAGGTGGAGCGAAGCTCAGGTGTGTAATATTTTAATTTTGTTCTGACGGACAGGTTTTTTGGTCGGTAAAGGGAAACCTAAATGTCTAAATATTCGTTGAAAACTGTTATCGACCTTCGGAAAGTCAAATAACAAACGTTTTTCATTCTAGGATCTTCCAGAATGGATATCAAACGAGGTGTCGTGAGCTGTTAACGCAAGTTTTTTTTTTCACTTAGCCACTGTGGTATACATGAGAGAGACTTGTTTTAGTGCTTTGGATTTTGCACATTGATATTACTAGTTAAAATTGAGATAATTTTTTTTTTCTAATTCAAGGTGGTTCTCTTGGTTTGTCCAATGCACCATCGTGTTGAGAGAGAGAGAGAGAGAGAGAGAGAGAGAGAGAGAGAGAGAGAGAGAGAGAGAGAGAGAGCTTTTAAAATGTTGCAGCGTATCAGCATTAGGGAAAAATCAGTGATAAATATCGATAATACGTACCGTTTTACGTTTGGTTAATCTATAATTTCACGTGAACCGTGAAATAACCGTCCGCAACGTAAAATAATCCAAACTAATGAACCAATTAGGAGCTGTCAGTGTCATGCCGTATAAAATGAAATTGACAAATAAAGGAATGAATTTATGATAAAAATGTGAAATATGACCCAAAAAAGTTGCTGACGGAAAGTAATGTTTTTTCGGGATAAGATGCAGTCTCTTGTATGCTGCATGCAAGATTGTGACTTTTTGAGAAAAATAAATAAATAAAATAATTAAATAACAAAAAATAATAATAATAATAAATAATGATGAGGATGATGATGATTATTTTATGAGAGCGTAAACAATTGTTAATTTTTAATGGTTTATAAAATTTAAAAAATGTTACATACCACTTTTTGAATTTTTATAAATAATACATTCTGTAATTTTTTCTCATCAAGTTTTAGTTCAATTTTCTGCCAAATCTTGCAATGATGTTTTAAATAGGCGTTGCTTTTATTTACATTAATGGTGTATCTTGTAATAATTTTACACCGTTTTAACAGTCTCTTATGTATAATTCTGCCATGTACTTCTTTTGAATGTGTTATTTTATAAAAATTCAAAAGTAGCACATGACAATTCAAAGGTAACAATTAACAATTTAAAGGTAGCAATTGACATTTCTTTAATTAAAGAATGATATAGATGCATTTTACCTATGTTTTGTTGTTATTATATTTTTTACTAGTGTATACATGATGAGACTTCAAATAAAATATCCCTATCCATATTGTGGTATATGACAAAAATAAAACATTCAAAAACTGGTATATAACAATAATAATAAACAGATATATAATTTATGTTTTTTCCTGTACCATTACACCTGATTTTTCTCTATAGGGTACCTATTTAAGACATAATTTAAATGTCATTTAATAAATACGCTTAAACAGGCGTTTATTTTAAAATTTCTCCTTTTTCTGATTATTTTCAACATTACATAATGTATTTTTATCTTTTTTTTAAATTTATTTTTATGTATTTGTTTATTTATATAAATATTTTGTTTTTTTGTTTCCTCAACTAAAAAGATATTGTAACTGACTTGAAAATTTTTATAAGAAATTAAAATTAAAAACTTTGGAGTTTGACTAAAATTATAGAGTTTGTTAAAACCTTTATGCTTTTAATTAGATAATTAATTAAAACGAAAAGTAATAATTATAATAAAATAAAATAAAATAATTATTATAATTGTCATGTGCTGAATGCATTATTTTGATAGAAATTCAAAATCAGCACATGACATAATCATCATCTTTATTATTATTATTATTATTATTTACAAATTATTTCGAATTTAAGTACTAATATAAAGACGTGGAAAGAAATTTCATACATGTTTAGAATTGAATTGTTATTCTTTAATGGTATATATAGGCCAAGGTCATGACATGGTATAATTTGATAATTTAAATTTTGGTAATTCCAATCTTGTCTAAAACTTTGTTAATCATATACTTTAAATTTTCAACGAGATCCAAAAACATTTTAATAGATAGCAAATGAAGGGTTCATGGAATGAAATTATCTCGACAAATCATTTAATTTAGAACAAATAGTCATTAATTTGTGTCATTCTCCCCGAACCGGAGATACGCGTGTATCGACTGCACACGGATACACGATAAATGTGTACAGATATCTGCAATTACAGATTTTTTTCTTGAAATAAGTCGGAATCCATCATGACAGTGGACACGTGGCGTCTGAGGGACAAAGTTTGACCGTTAAGATATTGACTATATTGACCAAATGACCAGCACCTGCAGCTGATAAAAGCCATATGTAGTCTGTCAAAAGAAAATGTTTCTGCAAGACATTGGACACAAAATACTGAAATCCCGTTTATTTTTATGAACAATGACGTCAAGATAAAAAGAGATTTTTTTTAAAATTTCTTAATTTTTTTTTTTCAAAATTGAAAATTAAAAGTTTTTCATTGTATTTGCAGATTAAGTTTCCGTACATATAAATATAAATAATTTCATATGTAAAAGACAATTTTGTTAACGGATCTAAAACAATTGGAAAAAATAATAATATAAATAATAGCAAAAAATAATAAAAATAATAATAATAATGGAAACCCTTTAATAATTTTTTTTAGCTCATTTTCAATTTGCAAAATTTTGAATTTTTGACAATAAGAAATATTCAAAACTCTACACATGACATTAATATTCTATATTTTTACATAATGTATTCAAGATATCTAAAATGCAAATCTTACTCCATTGTAAATTTTTACTTGAGGGTTTTATTTTTCTAAAATCATTTTTCATAAGTGAACTGGTATTAAAACTAAATTATTTCATTTATAAACCATAAAAATTTCAGAAGCAGTTGTAAAATATTAAACCTTAAAGAAATTTTGATGTCAAACGAAATTAATTTGCCGAAAAGACCTAAATTTGTGCACTTTTAATTAGTTAATTTATTATAATCAACAGTATACATTTATAGGTATGTAAATACAATATACATTTACGTTAATGGCGGCAAGTCATTGTGATATCGAAAAGTAAGAGTGAAATAAAACAAAAATTAATTATTATTAAGTAAATAAACTATAAAGAATTCGAAGTTTGGCATGTTCAAAATTTTGAATATTTTCTTTTTGTAAAAATTGGCATGGCGGTGGCAGATGGACAGGTAGTTACTTAGTATCCATCTGTAGATTTCTAACGTAGTCTTAGTGATGTAGCATGAAAAAGAGTCTGAGGTTGCGAAGTTCCTTCAAATTTTGAACGCTGAAAAGTTGTATGAGCTAGTAGACGGATAGCTTTTTCCAATAATATTTTTTGATTTATTTTTGTCTTAGATGGGAATAAGGAGGACATTTTTTTTAAAGTGTTAAAAAAAGTAAAATTCATCTTCAACTTTAGAGCTAGTACATTTTTCACAAGAGTCTCTCGTCTTTGGATTTATAATTTTTCATAATTTTTGTATTTATGATTGTCATAACTTGTGTATTTGTAATTTTGACATGAATTTCACATTTCTTATTTTACATGACTTAATTGTTTTATTTGAAAATTTTACATAATTTGCCCATTTTAATATTTTACATAACTCGCGCGTTGATAATTTTTACGACACTTGTACATTTGTAACTTTATTTGCGCCTTTATTATTTTACATGAAAAGGTGACATGATAAAGTATATCAAAAATAAATCATTGTAAATAAAAACGGCAAAGTCAAAGAAAAAAATATATATATTTATGATAAAAAGAATGCCTAGTATTAGTTGTTCAATATTTTCATATTCCTCTGACATCATTTCCGAAAATAATTACCTTTGGTGAGTGGCGAAGGTGTGATGATGATGATGATGATGATGATGATGATGATGATGGTGATGATGATGATGATGATTATTATTATTATTTTTTTTGTTGTTGTTGTTATTATTATTATTATTATTATTATTATTATTATTATTATTATTATTATTATTATTAATTTTTACGCGAAATGCCAATTAAAAAAGTATTTATAAATAAATTTTAAAAAAACAATAAACACACAGACATTGTGCATAGGAACCATCGTTATTTTTATTCAAGCTCGAGGTTCAACTTTTTTCAGACACCATGGAATATGCGAAAATCAATAAAATTATTCTTGAGTGTGCATTAGTAATTTACATGAAGAGGATTTTGATTTAATCCAATGAAAACATCTCGGTATCAATATAAACAGTTTATGTCATCTTGATAAAGGCAATAATGCAATTATCTTCTGATTTATTGACTGGTAAAATAAAGATTAGACAATCTGGAATACGGATCATAGAGCGACAATCCGTTGTCAGTAATTGTAAATTTCCTTCACACAATTGAAATTATCAATGGTGACAAGTATAGTAGTTTGATGAACCGGTTTGTAATGTCATTTACAGTGCTATTGTAGCTAATTAAATGAAACAAATTTGTTTAATTTAGCCAAAATAGTCATGTCGCAAGAGTTGACAAAAGAGGGTTTTTCTTTAAATTTTAAAATTAAATTTACCAAATATTTTTTTACTAGTGTCAATGGAAATTATTTAAATGTGGCTATTGTTTAGTTATTTTAATTAATTCAATTATTACAATAAAAAATTCAAGGTCTCACCTAATATTTTAAATTTTAACCCGGAAAATAGAATTGCTATAACAGCACAAAATTAAATGTTTGGATGTTTCAAAAAATCGCCACGAGAATAATATGAAACAATTTAAAATATGGTTTCTTGGCAAGAATTCTGAAACTTCCGAGATAATTTATATATATTTGACTTTCCATTCATATTTTTCCTCATGTATACAAAGGCCCGATTAAAAACTAAGAGTCATAAATATTCAGATTTAAAATATAGCAAATTTGCAACTTTCGAAATTGATCTCTGCATGTCTGTAATAAAGTGATAATTATTCGAACTCAAATTTTGCAGATTCGAGGATATATTTTTTTATATGTTTAACTTTACAGTATGACTTTTTGACTCTTGCTTTATTCTCTTATACAAGACATGCAAACATTTGTCATATTTTTCCCGTATTCAAATCTCTCTCTCTCTCTCTCTCTCTCTCTCTCTCTCTCTCTCTCTCTCTCTCTCTCTCTCTCTCTCTCTCTCTCTCTCTCTCCAGGTGTGATTTTTAAAAGCTTTAACCGAGTGTAAATTTTGGGAAGTCTATTAATTGTACCACTCGCTGTGAAAAATAGTCCTTGAGTTAATCAACAGTGTCTGAAGATTTTACCATTATATATGGTCATTTCGGACGAAAATACACCGACCATAGGGGTTCTTTGTAGTTGATAGAGGATTTTAACGGTCTGTTAAATGCCCCTTCACCAATGGAACAAAAATGTAAATTATTGTAACAGTTTTTGAAGGATGGGAAAGTTCTCTTTTTGAAAGTTTCCCTATTAGTATAACCAATCCTCAAGTTGATTTGATGATATTGTTTCCAGTTGTCAGTGTCGGAATTTTGTCCTTGACCGTGTCATATTTGAAGTTTATAACACCCGTAATAGATAAAATAAAAAACGGTTTAAATATCGTTTATAATCCGGACAGTATTGTCATTATTTTTTATTTATAAAGGTTGATTTTGAGTTCAAGACCAATTACAAATATTTGTGTAAAACACTAAGACGGAGACAGTAATAGTCTTTTTATACGTCACGTGACCAATTTTAGCAGAATTATTTCTATATTGACCAATAAATGTTTTAGATGTGATAGAATAGTATTAGTGAATGATTTTTTTTTCGTAGACGGTGATGTATATTTTGTAACTTTTTAAATATAAAAATAGGAAAGATTTTTTCCGAAATTAATTAAATGGATAAGTGTTATTAGACTTTTAAAAAATTCAAGTCATTAATTTTTATGACTTTGTTTTGAAAAGCAATAAACGTACCATACATTATGTTGTGTTAAACGACTCTCGGAGAGAGAGAGAGAGAGAGAGAGAGAGAGAGAGAGAGAGAGTAACGTACTTATTTTTCTTTTAAATAATTATTTATTTAAAGAAAAAAAAAATCTTTGTTTAAAAATACAAAAGCCTTAACTACGGAAGTTTTAAATTCCTCAAAACTTAAAAAAATATTGAATTTTACCTTTTTTATTTTTATAAAAGAAAAGAGGAAAAATCATTGCACATTATACAGGTATTGAATTTAATCAATTTTGAATCGAGAAATATCGGAAATCTGTCATGTATTCTTCTTCTCGCTTATATGATTTCTTTTTATGGAGTTGAGAAGAAACCCACGGCGGTATAATTAAATAAGCAAATATTGAACTTATACGATAGTTTCTGTACGATTCACTTTCTGTTTTAACACTTTTAAAATTATAAATGACAAACGCTTTTGAATTTAAAAACGCACGATTACAGGGTGGTCTAAAAGCTAAAGCTTAAGTTTTTTTCTTTATTCTGCTTATAAAATTCAAAATTTTTAAAGAACTGTCATTTTCTTTTTTTTAACAACAGAAATTATACTTATATGCAAAGTAGGTACCAATTCATGCGCAATTTCTCGGAGAATATAAACTTTCTCTATAAACAACGTACCGCCTTTGGAGGCCTAGTAGTAGAACATCCGCTTCGTTAGTGGGAGGTCTTGGGTTTGATCCCCGACCGGATCATAGATAATAAGACTTCAAATTTGAGATTTCGAGATACTGTTTCCCCGTCTGGCGCTTAGTTCATATTACAGTGCTGGTACACTCATCTGCAATGTCGCAGATAAACATCGCAGACCACTCAGTCCATTATACTGGTACTGAGCCAACCAGTAAAAGCCCATGACGAGGGAAACCCTTTCCCTTGCGGTTGAACGGGGTCAAACTCATTGCGATGAGACGCCTTAAGTTTGAAGGCTAACGGCTAACCGCTCAGCCAACGCGGTTCATTATGGGGATTTATTGTCGTGGTACATTTATAACGTCGTTTGACGTCAGGAACGTAGCCTTGCTCATTGTCATCTGTTTTATCAAAATTTGACGACTTGTGCTGCTGTTTTTTAATCAAATTTGTTGTTGTTGTTGTTGTTGTTCTAGAAATCTCAACTTTACATAGACAAACAAGAATTCTACGAAATTCCACGTCCCATCTCCAGTAAAAATCTTTATCTACTCCAAGTTATTTTATTCTCAAAAGATGTTATTACAACAATATTTTTACAACAAGAATTAGTTTTGTAAGAAGAAGAAGGAAAAAAGATTGCCAAGACAGTCATCCCATGAGTAATTTCGATATTATAATGTCCCCGACCGAATGCTATAGAATTTCTATTTTAATGGAAATCGACAGCAGATCTAATTTTTGAAATCGTTTCCGTCCTAAATCCACCGAATAACGCCGAGATTTTGGAAGAACTTCATCTAATGTTTTTCCATGTCCAATGGAAATGGAGTGGAGTAATGGTGTTTTACGCCCCAGTCAAAATTCTTTCACTTATATCGAGGCGGTCAGTTCTGGGATGGTGGAGGAAACCGGAGTGCCCAGAGAGAACCACCGACCTTCGGCAAGCGAACTGATAAACTTTCTCACACTAGGATCTGTCCCGAGTGTGATTCGAACCCAGGCACTGTGATTCGTAAGCGCGCGCTTTAGATCACTTGGCCACCGAGGCCCCCTCCCAATGGAAATGATTGCCCCACATAAGAATTACGAGGAACGACATGGTACCCTCCCCCCCCCCCCCCCCCGAAAAACCTTAATTGCGTTATTAAGTACGTTGCATGTCACGTTTTTTAAAATTTATTTTTGGTTTTTTTTTTATTTTTAAAATCTTATTTTTTAAAATTTTTATTTATTTATTATTATCATCTATTTTTTTTTTAAAAAAAAAAAAATATTTTTGTGACACAACGCTTTCAAATTTCGCTGTCTCATGTTATAGAAAATAAGAAAATAAAAAAACCCACCTCAAATGAATGGAATGTTACATTTTGAGGTACTCGATAAACCCGTATCAAAGTAAACAAGTTTAAATACAATATGATATAGCAATTACAAAATCAAAGTAAACTCTAAGCTTTATCATAAAAGAATTTACCCAAGATGACATTTTTCTTTTGTTGAAGATAAAACCGCTTAAGTTACATTTTTAAAACACGACAGAACTTATCCGTAGTACAATATAATATACACATAATCATAGTCCTAAAATGTAGATAGATACTAAAAACATTAAAACGGATCGAAATTCATGTCAAGATTAATTTTAAATTTTTCAGTTTTATATTTTTGTTAAGATTAGTTGGCGGATAGGGCGAGAATAGAAGTTCAAAGTACTCAGCCGGATTTCTGTTACAGTGCTCGGAGTGCTCGTTTCGTATGTGAGAGGTAGGGGTTCGAATCCAAGCCGAGTCTGACCAAGATTTTGAAAATATAGGGTCCTTAGGAGGAAACCTGAAAAAACCGATGAGTCAATATTCAACAGACATGCATACCATTCACTCAGTTACTCTATCTTTACACCTAGTGAACAAGTCAATATTCTGTCTTCTAAGTGACAGTTCCAAAAGCAGTGTCCCAAATTTGAAAGTACCCTACGGTTTGACCTGGTAGGTCTTAGAACCCACGGCCTCGCGCTTTCAGTGCAGACGCTCTCAGTCACCTAGATGTTTATATCCTTTGATTTTTTCTTGTTGTGTTATGTTCTCATTAGGCTGACATTAAAAACCTGTTCTGAACAAGAGAATCAAAACAAATACATGGAAACTTAAAATTATTTTGACATGTGACATGACTGTTAATCCTGGTGAAATATACAAATTTCCCAAAGAAAAGTGTTCATTCTTTCTGAATATTGAATATAATTGCTCTATTCTTACGAACTTGCAAACTGTAAATTGGTCAGTGTTTCAAGAATGTCGGAAAATGTCACTTCCGGTTATAGCGGAAGTAAAAGAAGTGGCATATCCGTTGATCATAAGAGGAAGCAAAAGTCATAATTTTGTCGAAAGTCCGAAATTTGGGTTTTTTAAGACAAAACATTTTAACAGTGTTCTTAAAAGATATCAAATAACTGTAGGTATATAATTTCTTTAAAAAAGACAATCACATTTTTAAAAAAAAAATCCAAATAATGGACAACGGATAATGAATTAATTTCAAATGAACTTGTCATTGTTTGCTTCAATTTCATTCTGTTAGTTTAAATTATGTCGACAAGTGCTAATTATCCTCGTTAAATTTGTTCATTTCGTGACTCTTAACTTGTATTATGTAACACAGTTTGATAAAACACAACCACGCTTCTTTCTAATCTTTATTTTTTACAATCAACAGTTTCTATTATGTTAACAACTTAACAAAACAATCGTTTAACAAATAGTCCACGTCATCTCGTTTTCTACGTTATCTTGCGTTATCTAAGACCACGCCTTCCCGTCTGTTTTTAGTTTCGTACTTTCTGTTGGCGATCACTTGTAAAACTCAATTTGTTTAGCGCTGTCAGAGGTGATCTTCTGAAAAGCTATAAAATTGTGATTAAAGTGTAAATTTGTTGTTTTTAGGGTTATCAGTAAAGTCAAGAGACGCGATTCTTTATTGTCGGAACTGCGGCTTTAGTTTTCAGATAATACATCATTTGGTCAAAATATCTGTGTTAAAGTTCACATAGATTTAATTGACACTTTTTAAAGCTTGTTAAATTTGTTTTTCTTCTAATATCATCTCTTTGAAATGGGTTTTCAAGTTAAATCTTCTCCATGGTGATGTTTTGAAAGAATCAATGCCTTTTTTAAATTGAAAACTATAATTCTGAAAATGTCACGTGTAATTGGAAAAAAGCAACTAAAAACATGTCAACGCAGCCAAGAACACAGCAAAATATAAATGTAATAAAAAAAAGAAAACGCAAGGCAATGAAAGAAAAACAAACGAAAATTTGCCTTAACGTTATATGGAATCCTCGACTTTAGACGGACATTGCAGTAAACATCCAGGGATGTGGTTAAAGTACTATATGAAGGTCCCTAACCATCACACATATTTTTAAAACTGTGGTCTATACAAAAGGCATTAAGAAATCGGAACGAACTAAGTTCAAGTTTCTCTCTCTCTCTCTCTCTCTCTCTCTCTCTCTCTCTCTCTCTCTCTCTCTCTCTCTCTCTCTCTATATATATATATATATATATATATATTCTACTAAAACTTAAACAATATGATGCATGTGTAATGAATAGCATGAATATATAAATTTAAATAGCTCACCAAACACACTTGCATGTAAAGATAGAACAGTTCAATTCTGTGTTTACTTGGCAGTTGCTTGTGATAAATTTTAGAAAGATTTCAAAGAAAATTACCGACCGAAATTGTTTACAAAATGACTTAATC
The DNA here is from genome assembly GCA_029721355.1 of Tegillarca granosa. NCBI lineage: Eukaryota > Metazoa > Mollusca > Bivalvia > Arcoida > Arcidae > Tegillarca > Tegillarca granosa. Next base: position 11,591,527 of record CM056606.1, on the reverse strand, counting down.
AAACTTAGGCATAATAGTTCAAAAATTAAATATCTATATATTGAAAATAGATTTAAAACTTTTAAACGTTGCGTTGGTATGTACATTTGTATGCGCATACATATGTAACTTCTAATAAAATCATAATATCTGCATTTCATTAAACAAATTTGATAAATTCGAGAGAGAGAGAGAGGAGAGAGAGAGAGAGAGAGAGAGAGAGAGAGTTCATCCGTTTGAAAGTATTTTTAACTCAAGTTATGAATGGATTTTGGATGTTCTCAACAGAAGCCCTTCCGGAAACGAACATTAGTGATATATCCGGCATCTTTCATAAGGTTCAAAGGATGCACTTTTACATCTGAATATATCCTTCCGCCACAAAATGTAGGCCGGCACATTTAAAATTTAATCCATTTTTAACCCAAATATTCTGTTGACCGGTAAAAGGGGCACTTTTGCGGAATGACTTTAGCGAAACTGCAATTTTTGGAATTCTTTATTTTTACTATCGGTCGCCATTTTTAATTGTCTGCATTTGTCAACCTCAATTAGAGTAAAAATCTAACTGTTTTGTGGAGAAGAAGCCGTTTTTTTCAATATATATATATATAAGCAAATTTAATAAGAATCATCGATAAAATTAAATTTGAAATTTTAAATTTTGCTGGAATATTTAATGAGATTTCATCATCCCCGATTTCATACATACAAAAGTAAATGCATGGGTCCATGATCGGTCATTTAGTTGTAATGGCGTTTAACGACGTCCATGATCGGTCATTAAGTTGTAATGGCATTTAACGACGTCCATGATCGGTCATTTAGTTGTAATGGCGTTTAATGACGCCCATGATCGGTCATTTAGTTGTAATGACGTTTAACGACGTCCATGATCGGTTTTTTAGTTGTAATGGCGTTTAACGACGCCCATGATCGGTCATTTAGTTGTAATGGCGTTTAACGACGTCCATGATCGGTCATTTAGTTGTAATGGCGTTTAACGACGTCCATGATCGGTCATTTAGTTGTAATGGCGTTTAACGACGTCCATGATCGGTCATTTAGTTGAAATGGCGTTTAACGACGTCCATGATCGGCCATTTAGTTGTAATGGCGTTTAACGACGTCCATGATCGGTCATTTAGTTGTAATGGCGTTTAACGACGTCCATGATCGGTCATTTAGTTGAAATGGCGTTTAACGACGTCCATGATCGGCCATTTAGTTGTAATGGCGTTTAACGACGTCCATGATCGGTCATTTAGTTGTAATGGCGTTTAACGACGTCCATGATCGGTCATTTAGTTGTAATGGCGTTTAACGACGTCCATGATCGGTCATTTAGTTGTAATGGCGTTTAACGACGTCCATGATCGGTCATTTAGTTGTAATGGCGTTTAACGTCCTATTAGTCAAAACAATATCGAGGCTATCAGATCAGAAAGATCGAGTAAACTGGAATACCTCATGAGTTTACATAAACGTTGATACAGAACTTGAAGACTATAGACAAATCTGTCATATAGAATATAATACATTTTAAAATTGCGTATTTTAAATATTGTTCATATTGACCCGTCAGGCATACCTTCAAAATTACGTTTAAGTTCAGAAATATAATGTTTCAATGTCACAAGTTTTCCTGAATCGTAAGGAAAAAAGTCGACTATTTTTTGGTACATAGCACATCTCTTTTATGTGTTATAATTGTATATGAATAACCCGAGGACATTTACCGTTTCTAAAACACTCTATGTTGACTACTTCACTTTGTCATATTTGGGTTTCTTTCTTTAACGTCTTGCAAGACTGACAAGCCGATACTCCAAAATCTATATTGACAAAGTTAGATTTAAGACAAGTGTGTGTTTCCCGTCACATTTAAGATACTCCAGTAAACCACTTTATTTTAAGGTGTGAATCATGTATATATATTTACACACTACTTCAACGGTATACAGTAGAACTTCGATAACTCGAACATTTTTCCGATAATACAATCTAACTTCGATAATTCGACCGTGTTTTTTTAAAAACCATCAACAAATCGCGATTAAAGTTTTGGATTGACCTGAGTAATGGTGTTTTACGCCCAAGTCAAAATAGTGGGAGAAACTGAGTACCAAGAGAAATCCACCGACCTTCGGCAAGCGGACTAACTTTCTCACATCTGCCCTGACAGGATTTGGATCTAGGCGGTAGGAGAGATGCTGTAGCTGTTCCATTTTGAAAAAAACCCGTCTTATCAACTAGAACTCCCACATCCATAATTACATACAAGTCTTCGAAAATCCTCGAAATCAAGTGGGTTTTATTTGCAACAAATTTAATCTTTGTAATTTTTTTTTTTCATTTTGCACTTGGACACGCCAAAATTGTTATTACGATACCATCTTTTTCAATTTGTCTCTGTTACGAAATCTCCATGTGCGAGATAAAAAAACGAGATTTGTATTTTTGTTTCCGCCTCTTCACTTCTAGATCTCGCGAGATATGGGCTTATTGATGGAATTGTAAATTTAAGGTGTAAAATTAAACTTTACTGGCAGTGTTATCAAACTGCTTAAACATTGTTACAAATGTAATTGTAGTATTTAGGCGTACTTGATATTTTTGTAGATTACATCTCCTGCATAAACTACATGAATTTCATGAAATAATAATTAACATTTGGCCATATTGTATTTTATAAAAAAGCAGAACTTGAAGTAGTGTTAGTCAGGGCATCTGTACTGCATCAACAAAATATCAAAATATGTCTTAATCATTGAGTGTACAGGCAGAAAAAAAAGAATTTAAAAAATATAAAAAATGCAAAAATTGCTTTGTTATTTTTTTTGTAGAAATTTATACGATCAAAAGAAAAGTATATCCCAGTGTCAGACACATCCCATAACCTGATTCAATATGACTCATAAACTTATTAAATGAGAGAGAGAGAGAGAGAGAGAGAGAGAGAGAGAGAGAGAGAGAGAGAGAGAGAGAGCTCTGTGTATCACTAAGGGTCTTCATATAAATTTTCTATCATAAGTTCAACTTCATCGGGGTTCTTTTTCATGGCATTAAAATATATTTCAGGTTATACGCAAACCACGCCGTTGCATTAGTTGTTTTTTTTTTTACCTGTAGGTCGTTGTACATGTATTCTAGTTATATGTCAAGATGTAAAAACCAAAGTAATTTTTTTCCTTTCACACATTGGTATATTTTAAACAGCGTATCCTCGACAGGAAAATTCAATATCTTCCAAAACTAGTTAAACAAATAAGTCCTTTGTGTACATATTTATAATCTACCTCTTTAAGGACCTAACTGAAGGGGTTTTAACAGGTTTTCTCATTTTTTCCCCACTCCGTTTGTCTAAATCAAACCAATATTAGCATTACAGCGCTAAGTAAACTTTAAGTATGAATTGTGTTGTGTACTACGGCGGATTTTTGTTGGTACTGTGTAAATACTTGAGCAGGTGAAAGAATGGGACCCGTCTCTCCCCGGACAGCTGACTGTAGCGAAAAGAGAGAGAGAGAGAGAGAGAGAGAGAGAGAGAGAGAGAGAGAGAGGAGAGAGGGGTTACATTGAAAACATTTTCCGCTTTTATAAAAATATTTTGAAGTAGCTCTTAATTTTTCTTTTAAATTATACAGTTAAAGTATTCAAATCAGTATTTTTCAAAATCTTGATTTAAATACAAAATATTTAGCAAATTCACGAAATACATTAAAAAAACCAAGTTTCATAAAAATAATAAGATAAAACATAGTATTGTACGTCAAAGATATATATACCTGTTAAAGAAGTTGTTTAATCGAATAATAAACAGAATTGGTGTCATATGCAAATTTTTTAATTTTATAAAATATTCATTGATTTTTCAGAGGGTTAAATATTTTAAACATTTGCATAGGACACCGATATTAAAGTAATCGGGACAGTGCCTGTCCAAATCTTATATGTAGTTATTACGATATATTATATAGGAATATTCAACGTTATACGTGGTATGAAACTGCAAATACCGCATTCCACTAGATTATATGTGTGGTTTTTACCACAAAAAGTGTTAGTAGAACATATAGTGTAATTGCTACATATAGTGGTTCGACGGTCCCTACCAACAAGTCTCTATAATGTTCAACCTTGGTATCTACATCAGTAACAAATCTTATCCTACGATAGTGCTTAGAAAATTGACACGAGAGAGAGAGAGAGAGAGAGAGAGAGAGAGAGAGAGAGGAGAGAGAGAGAGAGAGAGAGAGAGAGTGTGTGTGTGTGTGTGTGTGTGTGTGTGTGTGTAAACATTTCTTGTAGGTACAGCTATAAAATTTTCATGTTTGAGCATGCGGCTGTACCTTGAAAATAAAAGTTAATATTTTCGATAAAACATGAAGTAATGTTTTATTTTAAAAATCGCCAGTGAAAAGGAAACTCGGTTAAAATTATTTGTGAGCATATGTTAAAATTTCTTAAATGAAAATAGTCTAACAAAAATATTTTTTATGTCAAAATTTAAATAGAAAAAGAAATTTGAGAATAAAAATAATTTATTCAGTATTTATTTTCACTCATAAAATTATTTATTTAAAAGTTCTCAGGATACTAAAGGGTCAGGAAATCGATCGTGTCTAATAACAATGAATCTCAATTTTTAAAAGAAAAATATTAAAATGTTCAATATTTAACAATCAACGTATTTATTTACACCGAGATGTTACTCATATTTGGTTAAGCTCACTTCAGTCAAATGACGAAATAATTGAAATCTACAGGGGACATCATCTTGAATTTACACCCACTCCAACGTAATGTATTTTATTTTTGTATTCTAAAATACAAAACGGAATTCCGAAGACCACCCATATCATAAAACATATACTGAAATTTAGAAATAATTTTTTTTTTCAAATCTTATTTTCATAATTCAACACAATATATTACTTTAGACTATTGTAGAATATTGAATAATATCAATCAATTATGTTTATTATTTATTCATTTATTTATTTATTTTTTTATTTTTTTTTCATAAAATCAACACTATAGTTTACTAAAGATGCGGTTGTAGAATATTGAAGAGTGGCATGCAATTGTGTGTGTTTTTTAAAATTTATCTATCTGCATGTCTGCTCCAATTTCGATAAAAACATTATTTTGCCTAATCATCATAGCTAATTTCAAAATCCTATTTAAAATTTTAATAGAATAATAAATAAATAAATAAATAAATAAATAAATAAATAAATAATATCGAGCAAGGTGCAATACACGTATTCATAATGTACAATATTTTGTAAATATATATTTATCTTATTATACAACATACACAAATATTATTTAGAATCGTTTTACTAAACTCTAGTTGTTTTTTTTTTCGGCACCAGATAAGAGGCATAGTTAGTAATTATCGAAAGCGTTACACTAAAAACCAATCTATAAATGTATTAAGTTCCTAACGGCTCGTCAACTTAGTTTATCGCGAACCGATTTCACAACTACAGCATTTTATATGTGCACCCAGCTTGTTCACACGGCGGAGTAATTTGTATCGCCGCACCAAATATTCCCGTTAGTGTCAATATCTATGCAAAAACCTCTCTGACACAGCGGGACTATAACATCTCCTAAATCAATGATAACGAGGCTCTGATTTATGGCCGCTGTGTATGGCTCATGAAAACGTCAAGTTTCGTAAACTCAAAAATGAGCATATGTCGCCGCTTTATAATGGCTGTGTGTAAGTCATGGGAATATGATGTTTTTCGAAAGATGTTGATGGCGATGAAGATGATTATTATTGTTGTTGTTGTTGTTGTTACAAATTTAGAAATACCTAAAAAGTTAATTATTTATTTGTATTGCTTTTTAATTTCAATATTTAGGTACTAAAAACGGAGTATATATTTCCAATCTGGCAGCAGGACCTTGCTACCGTTAGCGAAACTAAAATTATAAACTTAATTCACAAATCTATTTATCAATAATCCAATGGTTGCAAATCAAATTTATTACATGCATAAGAAAATCAGACCTGATCTTTTGGGTCAAACAGTGTGAACTCGCAGTTTATTTCCAAGAGGAAGGATTAAATAATCCCATGAAAAGTATTTCTCAGTACTAATTTGATTAAATGATACCAGGTCTGAACAAGTTAAAAACATTTAGTAGATATGCTCCTCTAAGTAAAGATTATTCCCCTAAATTGAGTAGTTTAGTTTAAATGTCGCTGGTTCTAGATGGTGAAGAAAACCGTTATGGCCGGGGAAAACAATCTATCCATAACGGTCTTTTTTCGCATGAATCAATTTATTTTTGAGCATTTCATACTGTTTCGGGTTTTAATACTGTTACCGTGGCTGTTAACCTTTCATAGAATAGAAAACATCACTGTTCATGTGTGTAGTAGAAATTATTTAAAGAGTTTTCTCCCTTGTTGGAATTCTTTTGGTACAGAGGGGAAAAACGTTATATAGTGGGTACAATGAGACATGTAGGCCATCAACATTTCTTGTCTACAAATCTGATATATAACGACAAGTATCAGCCTTGTAATTTAAAATTATGAAGGTTATAAACTTTTTTTTGGAGAACCCAAAACTTCAAATTATTTTCTTTCTCTCTGCAAAAGTAAAAGTCCAAATTTTATACAACGCCAGCCATGTTCAGAGAAAGCGCGATTACACATGTCAGTGTTGATATTTCAACAAATGACACTTTTGGAAATGAAGAATAATGGACGACCTAAACTGTTTGTGATAAGTAATAACAGTTAAACCCTCCATGGGGGATCCATATAATGGAAAATTTTATTGAGAACTTGTGATATAAAATAATCTACGACATACTAATATACTAAGTTTTACTACCATTTATAATTAGTATATTATTAGTACTCAATATGCCAGCAGGAGAGAAGATAAAAACCCGATCTCTCTCTCTCTCTCTCTCTCTCTCTCTCTCTCTCTCTCTCTCTCGTGAATATTTTGCATATTTTTATTAAATGTGCATCTTAATCGGCTTATCTGTCAATTTCAAAAATTCGAAGAAGTTCGAAAAGAAACTAATTCTAAAAAGAAGAACGCATTGAAATTTTAATTAAACATTCGTTTCAAAATGCATTTGCATACTCATGAACTCATGTACGAGAGAGAATGAGAGAGAGAGAGGATGGGGGGCTTCAACAGTAGACTACATTACACGAAGAATGATTGATCGGAACAATAACTTCACACCTGTATCTGTTGTAGTTTCACACTTTTTAATTCTCCCAAGTCGTCAAATCTTATGATCAGAGACGATTAAGTTGAAGATAAGAACATCTTTCCACATTTACTCCAATCGCAAGTTTTTATAGTGTTTGGGAGTTTTTGTATAATGAAGAGGTTATAGGGTGGTATTATGCTTCAGTGTTTCTGTCGACAAAAAGGATGATGAACAGGTTTATCTATCAAGAACGGCATTTTACACCTTGCGATCCTTCGCATTTTAAGAGTGTCAGAAACATGAAAACGTCAGCGGGATACCATATGCTCCATTGATAACTTCCTATCAGAAACTAGACCGATTTGTCGTAATTCAAGTCGTAATTTTTATATGACGTGGCGGAAGTAAGTTTGGCAGTTGACAGAATCATGGGGGCAGGTGCGCACGCGTGAGATACGGGAACCTGTTATCAAATATCAAACAGGGCGGGCGATAAATAAACGGAGGAGTTTCTACACATAATTATTAAACATGTCCATCGTGTAGGGGATACGAAATTGACTGGATCCACGCAGAAACGTAAAATGTTTCTGTCAATAACAATTCAGAAAGAAGTAGCGTTCTAGAATTGATTTATGATCAACTGTTTTGGCAGGAATAATGGGCGATGCTATCATCCGATGGAACGCGGCGAATACATCTATACATTTTAGACAAAATTCTACTTGGTGGCAATTTTTTTTTCGAAAATAAATTTTGTTTCTTCTAGAAACTGATTGGCATGGTAAAAACTCTCACAACTTTTTTTCCGAAAATAAATTCTGTTGTCTCTAGAAAGCTATTCATTTTAAAAACAATTCTACCTTTATCATTTTTTATCAATTTTCTTGTTTTCTTGTAATGCATGATTCATATAAGAAACATGTTTTATGTTTTGCTATGCTGTTTCGTTGTAATGTCATTTAGCGTATCATCGGCGTTTTTTTTAAAAAAGATATTCGCGAAGAAAGCAAGTTTTCTTTTAAAGCTTTAATATTAAACTAACAGATAACCAGTCCTCCTAATGCAGAGCGCTAAGCGAGCAAATGTCATGCTTTGTAAGACGTGAGTAATTTAACACTGAAGATTTAGGGACCTCAGTGAGAACGAGAGCCTTTAAACGTAAGATTTAAGGATGTGTTTTACGGTCTGCTTAGTACTAGTGCGCACTCAGGCAAGCTGACAGATTCGGTATCCCACAGACAAGCATATCATTTCCACAGACACGCCATGACGCTGGGTGAATAAGTCGATATTCAGTCCTCATTATGCCTAGCACCAAGCGAAAAAGTGTTTTGTTTTTGCAAGGCGCGAATTATTGAACATGAAAGATTAAGGGTCTTCATTATACACGTATAGCTGATTTACGGATAAAAGCACGACTCATCACCTTATTTCAAAATCGGAAAACTTTACATTGAGATAGTTTGTTAGTTCAAAAATGCTGAAAGTCGATGGTATACTTTGGTTTCCTTTATTGTCACAAACTGATTACTTCGGTTTCTTTTATTGTCACAGACTGATTGACTACTTTTGACATATGTGATATGTTGTTTTAAATTGCTTTTTGGAGTATGTTCATTGTTTATTTCTCTAGAGTTTTACTCCGACAAGCTTAAGACCTGCAACACTAGCATTTGCTTCTGGATTTTTTATTTGTGTTTTTTACTAGAATCTGTGGACGAACGTATCTTCTGTGTACGAATCCAGTGTCATTTTGTCCATTGAGTTCTCGCACATATTTCCTTAACCGTTTGAAAAAAATCGTTCACATGACATAACTTGAATTCAATGATACAATGGCCGAAATGTTCTTGCACTAAAGTAAACTAAGCCATAATATGGCCCGCTCGATATGACCTAAACACATATTTAACGGGGAAGATGGTCAGAGTACAAAGTCATTTTTTAATATCCGCGTAATTTTTCAACAAAACTTTAAAAAAAAATAATTATAATTTCAAATCCATCAATAATATGTTTAATAACCTTAAATGTCTTATGCATGTGGTATTAATTTTTCACGTTTGCACTTAAGTTGAACAAAAATCCGTTTGGCCGAAAAATATGCCTAAATTCGCGATTAGGTAAAATGTAAGTGCCATGTAAAAAACAACTAATCATCGTCAAGCAGACGACTGGCCCAGACAACCTCCTTTTCTTTATGCAGGGGGGCGTTCTCGATATGTAAATGAACTCTCGGAGAAACCAATATTTCAGAAGCGAAACACCGTACGGCAGACTTATATGTTCGTTACGGGATACGTCGACTGTCAGTTAAAAGGATATAAAAATCATTAAAAGTGAAAAAGAGTGATCTTCTGAAAACCAATATATTGGAAAGGAAACTTATATAATGTTTATGGCCTGCAGAACATGGATTAAGTTCTCGTATGAACATTTGTTGAGGGCGATATAATATGTCGAGGATATATATAATTTTATCAACTTCTGTCAGAACGCAGTGATTTAATGCCTGTATACAACATTTAATTGTTGCCAGATTTGAACCCCCAGAAAAAATTGCAAGAAGGAAAAGTTACAACATTTCAATCATCACAAGGAGTAAAAACAATAGTTTTTGTCAAGCACCTGCGTGTGTAACACAAATTATGTATGTTCCGAAACAATACTGCATACATATGCCAACACTAAATGTTATACAATTTTTTTTTCAAAATGTTTTTTCGAGCAGTATTTATTATTATACATTGTTTGATGTCTAGCTATTGGTCGCGCTAAAACTAAGGCCACTGTGGATAAAACAACAACAACAACAACAACAACAACAACAATAATAATAATAATAATAATAAATTAATTTTTATTAAAGTGTCACAAGTAATCGATGCAATAAAATAGTTAAATACAAATAAAACACAACATGATTACTTCAAGCCATTTTGACTTATGAGACACTGAAAACAAAGTGAACGACATACATTAAAACTTAGTTAAAATTAATAATTACCTTTAAACAATATTGAAAAAAGAATAAAAATAAAAATAATACATGTATATTTGTTAAATTACTAAAAGTTCTTCTTGTTCTTTAATTGAACACACACACACACACACACACACACACACACACACTAAACTAGAGTAAAAACTATTTTATAATAAGGGTTGATGAAAAAAAGGCTAGTACTTAACAACAACCAACACAACTAAGAACACAAGACAAGCTACATGAGAAACAAGAAACATCCAAACAAGACATAGAATCTTGACTTGGCGTAAAACACCATTAATTCACCCCACTGGCAATGTCGTTGATGTCCAATGGTGTGTTTGTAGTGCGATTGAATCGTCCCAAAATTACGCTCATTTGAGTATTGGCTAAAAAAAAAACTACCATTCCCATTTTCATATGATAATGTCGTCTAGCCGGTCATTAAAAGGAATTAACATAAATACCAAGATAATTAACTCCACCATCCCAAAACTAATCACTTTGATATAAGTGAAAGAATCTTGACTTGGCGTAAAATACCATTAATTCCCCCCACTGGCAATGTCGTTGAAGTCCAGTGTTGTGGTTCAAGTGCGATTGGATCGTCCCGTAATTACGCACATTTGAGCATTAGTTAAAAAAAAAGTACCATTCCCATTTTCATATGACAATGCCGTCTAGCCAGTCATTAAAAAAAATCGACATAAATACCCATTTTAATTACAAAGTAAGCAACTTAAAAGGCTAAAAGCCTTGCAAAACCAAGAAAATAAAGTTGAACAAGAAACAATTTTTGGGATCAATGCTTTATGACATTTTTAAAATGAATTTTTTGAACATCAAAAAGAGATTTAGAACCATTTATAAAAACAATTATTATTTCCGCATGCATGTCTTATGTGTGAATATATATGAGACAACAACGCCATTTTTTTTTTTTTTTTTTTTTTTTTTTTTTTTTTTTTTTTTTTTTTTTGTCTCTCAATCTTTCTGTGGTTAGATCTGTTAACGCTTTCAGTTATAGAACGATTTGACGGTAAATAAGTGAAATATGTTACAAGTTGACATTTCATCCTAACCATGACGGACCCAGCGGAGCGTGTATCAACATCCTTTTTAACTGAATGCCACACAACAAGAGGGCGTGGCTTAGTACAAGAACATGCGCACAATGTTTTCTTTTCCCGCAAAAAAAAGCAGAGGTCCAAAGTGTATAGATTGTTTGCAGCTGAGTTTGTTTTTATTTGCGAGGTTTTGTAGTAAAGAATAGCAACAATTTTCTTCTGATTGTTTCATCATGTTTTTATTAAATATTTTTACGTTGCTTATTTTTTCTTCTGCATCTTCTTGGATACAAACAAAGCTCATGGCAACTGTTTTCATTCATCAATTGTATATTTATACCAAAACAATTTATAAAAAACTTTGGATTCTTATAATGACTTCTTTGTGTGAATAGAACGTATGAACATTGAAATGAAATGTAATTATGTAGAACAATAGAATTAAGGGGGGGGGGAATTAAATCCACGTCCACTAAACTCTTTTTATGAGTAAATCAAATGCTTGCAATGACGCATGAAATAAAAGAGAAATCCTAACTTTGACACCGCCTCGGTAGCTCAGTGGTCAAGCGCCTGCCTCGACGGTGGGGGATCGACGGTCGGGTTACAAATAATACTAAAATTTTGAGATACTGTTTTCTTTTGCTGTGCTCAGTATCGAGAGGAAACAGTATCGACTGGTTCGTCTAGTGAACGAGGGAGTAATATGATTGTCTCAAATTGGCCTAGCGTATGCACTAGTTTAGGGCTAACAGAATAAATCAGTCGCATATCTAATGCGTTAATAAATTTAATCTTAATGTAAACTTAACGTTAATGAACCTTTAGATATAATTTAATTGAGATTAGGGATATAAAAACGAAAAAAAAAAATGTTTAGCGAACTACCCTAAAGTTCTGTGTTTTCTTGAAAAAAAAGGTTTACGTATATTCACAATTTTATAATTTTTCCTCTTTTGCTTTATTATATTAATTTCTATGTCGAAACGCCTTTGAGATAGTTTAGCAGAAATTTTCTCGGAAGATTTTGTGATAAGATCTTTATGTCTAAAAATGATATTTTCGACAATATTGAAAAAAAAGATAGTTTTAAAAGGAGATTAAGAGAATAAAAAATTATCTTTAAACAAAACAAGTTGTATCGAAGTCCAGTTTTTTAATTTTTTTAGAGAAGATTTTAAATATTGTTAAACAGAACTTTTATTTATTGTTTTATTATTATTATTCAGGTTTGGGACCAGGTGATACATCAGACAGAGGCGGAGATATGATGAGGCAAGACGGATACGGATCACAACCTCCTCCGCGACAAAAAAGAGTGCGGACATCATTCAAACATCATCAATTGCGCACAATGAAATCTTATTTTGCATTAAATCACAACCCGGATGCTAAGGACCTCAAACAGTTAGCGCAAAAAACAGGCTTGTCTAAACGTGTTCTTCAGGTATGAAATAGAAACATTAATTTTGAAATTTTGATGGGCATCATTAATGGTTTTTTTTTAAAATCCTTCAGTGGTTAGAATACAAACTATTATCTATCTTAAGTGTACGTCAGGTATCTGTTTAAGATCAACAGTATCGAAAATTGGATGGGCGTCATGATTATCTTGAAAAAATCTAATTAAACAATAATAATAGTAGAAATATAGATGCTATGTTAATCTTAAAATGTTCTTCAGAAAAGAATAGACAATAAAAATTCTAATAATAAGTTGGCGTCATCAATTTCTTAGAAATGTTTGATATTTTTGAATGCATTTTATATGAAAAAAATATATATACACATAAATATAAAAAGAAGCAATAAAGAGACTTACTGACCCTTCATTTTTATTGCTTATTTACATGTATTTATTTATCTATTTATTTATTCATTTATTTATTTATTTATTTATTTCATTTTTATTTATAGAGAAATTCAGATGAAATTATTCTGAGCTAATAATGAATCATATAATTCTCAGATTGTATTATTCACACTTCAAGCCAAATTACATACGTATGATGGCTAATCTTTATCATTTTTTTTCAGATATTAAAATTACACTAATTTTAAAGTGCATTTTATTACACCTCACTACAATAAATTAAAGGTGTTAATTACGTGAGCTCAATGACAAATTAAACTAGATGTGAAAATGAACTGGCAATCTCAAAAGATTAATAAGCATTCTAAATTACAAATTTTATTTGATTTGTAATGAATATACTTAAAAATAAATGAAACAGAACACGATAGAACATTGTGGGAATTTAAAATAAATAAAAGATTTAAATTCGTTAAACAACGCCGAAATCTAATAAACTATAGATTTTGCAAAATTAGATTTTTAATTTTGGAAACGTGTTAACTTCTTAAAAATGAATAGTCTACCTCAGAGGTAAAAGATCTATTTCTTTTCTTTAAAAAGTTTTTTCTCTTTTTTTAAATATAAAATATTCCTGGGCGTGTCGAAGAACAGAAAATGTTAATATCCGTGTTTGTCATGTATTGTAAGCCCATAATTGAACAAATATTTGACAAAGTGTTCAAAAAAGTAGTGATGATTTTGCGATCCTAATAAACTTTGTCACATATGACCGGTGTTTCTTAAAGATTACGCTCGTTCAGTTTGCTATTTTTGGCGTTTGTTTACATCCTTTTGTTTGATATATCTTTTGAAGCTAGTTTCTTTTCAGGTGTTAGCGTAAAGATAAGTTTCTTCTGTCAAAGAATATCTGAAAATGGCGTGGCTTGTAAATACAAACGTGTTTTTTCACACCCTCTTGAGGAATACCGAAAATTGTTCAAAAGCTCGCCTCTAAACTAATAAATCTTTATAAATACACAGTTGGTCCCTGTTGGCTTTAACTGCACTTTAAAGGTACAGTAAATAACCGAACTTAAGGTGCTTCCCGAGTGCACTTTAAAAAAGTTACACAGGCTTGGATTGTCATACGAATGTTCGAAATTTCACAAGCACTAGAAAGAGGGAATAAAAGATCAAACCGGAATCGTGGGATTTGCTTTAATCTAGAAAGTTGTTTAACAATAATTCCGTAATGTTTTTATAGAACTGCCTATTCTTCCCAAATACACAGTCTCACTCTTCATTTTCTTGTTTTTGTGTTACATGTATATTCCAATGGGTAAAATTCCAAAGAACTGACCGCTCATTCAGATACACAGCCTCACTTTCGTTTCTTTTTGATGATCTCGCGTTTATGATTGATTGATTGATTGATTTATTTATTTATTTATTTATTTTATTTTATTTTATTTTATTTATTTATTTATTTTATTTTAATGTAGCCAAGGTTAATTATGATTCTTTTTTCTGGTTCTGCATTGTTTAGGGATATCTGTTCTAACTTTATCGCTACAAATAGTTTTGTTTCTTTTTTGATAGGTATGGTTTCAAAATGCAAGAGCGAAATATAGACGGAATGTATTGAAACAGGAAGATGGAAAACCGGGACAAGCAGGAAATTCTCCGGGGCAATCGGGGACCAGTCCAAATGAGGACAAAAACAAAGACTCACAATCTCTATCAGAAATGACAGATAGTCCGTCACCGGCAATGTCGGACATAAGTTCAACGCCATCTTTGTCGGAACTACAAAGCAGCCATCTTGAATCTGATCACTCAAGTAGCAGTTTGTCGGACTTATTTACGACTTCTATAAATTCCATTAATTAATTTTTATTTTTCACGGGTGTTCATTGTGAGAATCAGTGCTAGCTAATAGATGTATCATAATAGTGTTGAGGTATGAGACTCTTGTCACAGGATTGCCTCGTGTTGATATGATTTACGAGTTTGGGCGAAATTTGCCGAATGATGAGAAACCATTATTTTCCATCGGGAATTTCCGGTTCATATATTTCAAATTTCAAATAGACGGGTTCTTCAAAGTTCGCTCATTAGTGTTATGTAAATTAGTGTATTTATGAAGCCGTTAACAATGGACTAGGAAACCAACTTATTATACCAATAATAAAAATGATATTTGTTTCAGAAAACAATGGATTTAAAATTTATACTGGGAGTTTTAAAAAATGTACAAAGTGGTATTTTATATTCCTTGATTTATTAAGACTTTCTCATCCCTGTTTTTGTCTGAGACAAAAAAAGGATTTGGGAAATTATGTGCAAATTACGCCATATTGAGCAAAACTAAATATAGATTTGCAGAAAAAACCGTTGTGTAATTCTGGTGTTAAAATATGAACAGTGAAGTAATTTGAAAATTTCGTCGTTTTAGGAAGAAAATGACGATCCTGTGTTTACGGCCATAGTATTAGGAGAAATCTTGTCGTTGTAGAGACTAAAGCTCTCTGTTGTAGAATTTCTAAGTTTCTGTTCGATATGATAAATCTTTAGCACGTTTACGCATTGCAACATTTTGGGAACTAATAAATTTAGTTTATAGGTTTTTCAGTAATAGAACTTTTTGTTGATACATTTTGAATTCGTCGCATATGCAAGTATTAAAATAACCATGGTAACGCCCTTTAAAAGGTTTCCTTTGATCTGCTTTACTGCTTTCTTCCTTTCTTTCGTAGGTTTCTCTGACCTTCATCTTTGAAGGTTTCAGTAGATATTAAATATGAAATTACCTCAACCATTTTTCTAAGAAGCTTTCCCAGGGGAATTTTAATTAAAACTATTATTTGGCTTTTCAATAATAATTGTTTAATTCTATAATCAATATAAAGAATAAGGTCTAATAATCCTTAGTGCCGAAATAATATTAAAGTTTTGCTAATTAAATTCACTACTGTACCAAAAAAAATTTAATAACAAATACCTGTGATTTTTTACAATGCCGGTTATTAAATTTTGCAATAATTTGAAAACAAAATCCGGCTTAATTCGAATTCAGGAAAAAATGAGAAATTAAAACAATAGCATTTATCAAATTTAAAATTCACATTTAATTTTGATGTATTTTTAAATAAAACCTTATGTTAAATTATGGTCCATCGGAAATTTTTTTTCTTACAAGAAGCTCTCTCTCTCTCTCTCTCTCTCCTCTCTCTCTCTCTCTCTCTCTCTCTCTCTCTCTCTCTCTCTCTCTCTCTCTCTCTGCCAGTGCATATATACATATATATATATATATATATATATATATATATATATATATATATATATATATATATATATATATATATATATATATATATATATATTGTGTACAATTGCACTTAATATATTATTATCTTCGGCCCGAACTCAAATGTGTGATCAATTAGAAACGTGTTCTTTTAGATTTTGTTTTCTCTAGAGGGTGGACCCAGCTGCCAAAGAACATCTTACTGGGGTCGTTAATGGCTGATGTATGTATCCATATTTCTGCAACTTTATATTTAACACGTTAGAAAGGAAAGAAGGGAGGTTTTGATGTCCGAAATAAATCACATCTAAGGAAAACATGCTAACATGTAACGTTAGCCTAATGAAATGCACGTGTTGCGTGATCTAGGCGCATGCCCCCTTAAAAACCATATGCTCTAAATTATGATGTCGGATTGCAATAAAAATTTCTCGATGATTTACGATCTCTCTGTATCGGAATTCGATCACGTGACATATGTTATGGGTACGAATAATCGATTATATTGTTCTGGCAATGTCTGCAAATGTTCATGTACTTTCGTACATTTTCAGAGAATTGTAGTCAACCCTACGTCATTAATCGATATCTTTTTATTGATATAAGGGGGTTAGGACAATTAAATCTTTCTACTAAATTTTTTTTAATATAAAATCGGCATAAATTTTTTTAAATTAATTTCAACAAAATACAGTTCATTTTACGATTTTATTTTACTGTTTAAAAATTGTTAGATAAATGAGGTTCAGAAAAATTTGCGATGGACTGCAACAACCCTTCCAGAAGCTAAAAAAAGTTATTCTCGTTATCTACTCATTTTTTACATGTAAATATACCATTTTTAAATTTAATTACAAAATACATTCAAAAAAGGTATATGATAATTTTGAATGTTTTTTATAAATAAATTTTTTAAAAATGTGACATAACACATTTAATAAAGAAGGATATCAATTTGATAGTAAGCATCAACATGCACCTTAAACCTGCAAAATAAGCATAATATTTATCAACCCTGCTAGGATTGTTTTAACACTGGCTTTCAGATTAATGAAAAATGTTTGATGGACTGCGACAACGAAAAAAAAATTCCATGGGTTCAAATAGAGTTTTTGTTATCATGTTTTAACAATAAAATACAAGCCTTTATATTTATTATTATTATTATTTATTATTATTATTATTATTATTATTATTATTATTTTTTTTTTGCAATTTTTTATTCCCATTAAACTTGAAAAAATAGCGTAACTGTAAAGTATCGCGCCAGGATTATAAATAATTAAATAATTTTCTTTTTCTTAAATTTTCTGAATTACCAAAAGCGATGTCTACAGATCGCAGCACCCCTCGTTGCCGAGCTTCGAATCTTAATCAGGGCAGATAATAGTTTGTTTATCATAGTTTATCGTAGGTCGGTTGTGTTCTTCGCGTAGTCCAGTTTTCTTTGCCAAAAAAAAGGACAAACCCTGACCGCCTCAAAATAAGTATAAACGCAAAAATCTTGACTGGGACGTAAAATATTATCACTCCTCCCACTTTTTTTAACTTCACTAGTTACAATTTCTTTTACAAATAGATACGTTTTTTAAGAGAGAGAGAGAGAGAGAGAGAGAGAGAGAGAGAGAGAGAGAGAGAGAGAGAGAGAGAGAGAGAGAGAGAGAGAGAGCAATTATTCAGCCAGTACAGTTGCGACAACTCCTAATCATAATGTAGCGGACCGGACTTGTGTACGTGTAGATTACTTGGTAGAGCTTCCCGCTAATATTGGAAAGGTCTCGGGCTCGAGTCCCAGCTTGGCCTCTTCATTTTCCTTATAAATGATTGTAAAGGATCTGAAGGAAATCAGTACAGGAACGACAACTCTGTGTGTAACTCTGAGTTAGATAGACTCTAACTTTGTCAGTGGTGTCGTGTTTTTTAATGCACTGTTTACATAAATAAATAAAAATAAAATTGCACTCGACTGAGAAGCAAGACTCGCGTTTTTATATAAAATATGTCTTGCTTTTTTCAATCCATTGTCATATTTAAAAAAAAATCAAAAACATTATATTATATTTCAGTTAAAATGATGCTATTTTAGCAATAGAAATAGACTTATATGAAAGACGTGGCCTAAAATGGGTCCTAAATGTTTGGGGAAAAATGAAGAAATTTTTTTATATATAAATGTGTATGGTGCAATGTTTGTATAAAATTATGTATTATTCGTTGCATGTATTTATTGTATGTTATTCAACAAGTTATTGATGATAAAGAAATTAAATGAAATAAAATAAATTTTTAAAAAATTAAAATTTTAATTTTAATTTTGGTGTAATATGTGCATAAATCACATCAAAGTTGACGATAGAGGAGAATTGTCACACTGTGGATTTTTAACGCATTGTGATTAATTATATGAGAAGATTCTTAAATTTCATGAACATGTGTTATAAACAAAACAGAC
The DNA here is from genome assembly GCA_029721355.1 of Tegillarca granosa. Classification (NCBI taxonomy): domain Eukaryota; kingdom Metazoa; phylum Mollusca; class Bivalvia; order Arcoida; family Arcidae; genus Tegillarca; species Tegillarca granosa. The sequence goes on along the minus strand of CM056606.1, from coordinate 11,572,735 downwards.
GATGTGAAACAGCCCCCACCACCACCCCGATTTGGAAAGATGTACACATTTTGGAAAAATAATACGTTTCTTACTTTTGTCAGAGCACGGGTAGAAAAACAACCAACCCTTGACAGGCGAACTGACAAACCTTCTCACATCATAGACTCTGCCTTTAGTATGATTCGAACCCAAGGTTAGAGACAGTTGAAAAGGACAAGGGCCATATTTATTCAGGTCTAAACCCAAGGAACTTGGATTTTTCTTCTTCTTTTTTTTTTCATGCAGAATTCTTGGCGAATTACTAATTACTATATATTTTCTAGTTTTGGTCAGACCCGACCGGGTTTCGAGCTCAATCTTCAACATACAGGGCGATTATTATACCTACTGAGCTATCGTAGTAATTACAATGCGGTAAAGTAGGCGATGTGTTATAACTTAAGAGAGTTAAATACACACGGCCAATTAAGCATAGATCAGTCATCTCATTACATAGAGAGCTCTGTCATCGCTGAGATTCTTAAATGACCGTTGTTGAAATTTATTATCACTGACCTGGCCATAGTATGTGATTATTATGTTATATCGTACCCCATTTATTTATTTATTTATTTTAATTAACGGTTATTTATTAATAATTTATATTTTTAATGGGGGTTGACCTGTGTTTTTCCCCTTATGTTTTCAGGTGCCTCGGTGGCACAGTGGTCTAAAGTGTCCGCTTACAAATCATTGTTCCTCCAGCATTCGTGGTTCGGATCCTACTCGGGGACAGATCCTAGATTAAGAGTTTGTCAGCTCGCTTACCGAAGGTCAGTGGTTACCTCCTGAAACTCAATGTTTCATTACCGCTCTGAACTGCCAGTCTCGATATAAGTGAAAGAATACTTACTGCGGCAAAAAAAAAAAAAAAAAAAAAAAAAAAAAAAAAAAAAAATTCTCCGCTTCCCTCATGTTTTCAGCTACCAGTCCTATAGTGCCATGGCGGAAGTCTATCGGTGTTTCCGTGTTTCAAGTAACGTAATTTATATATTAAGAATCTTATCCTGGATTTATTCCTGATCCAATTTCAACAAAGTTTTTTTTTTTATCTAGACGCAGAATTAATTTTTATTTATTTATTTATTTATCTATTTTTATTTTTATTATTTATTAATTAATTAATTTATTTATCTATTTTGTAATTTCAAAACCGTTGTTAGATTTTTATTTACATTATTTATTTATTTATTTATTATTTATCTTTTTTAAATTTTCTTGTTCGACCAAGACGAAAGGCTCTAAAGTACATTCTCTTCAAAATTATATATCAAATCGCCATGTAACATTTTTAACAGTGTTGACTAAAATAATATCACACAGGAAGATGTCAAATAATGCTGAGAAAAATCTGCAAATGATTCTGCTTCTAAGATGTAAAAATAATAAAAATCAGTACTGCATCTTCAAATAAATTTCATATTTTTTCCCCGATTGATATAAAAGATATACGGTGTACAGGGAAATCTAATAGGGTGAAATTTTGTTCGTTTTTTGTATACAAGAATTTTGGGCCGCAAGTGCCTCTCTCTACTTAGGTTCGAGACCAACTCAGAAGCAAACCTAAATAGTATGAGAAAGTTGGTCAGTTTGCTTGTTAAAAAAAATCGGCGATTCTCTGTGGTTTTCTTTATTGTCCAAAACGGACATTTATGAAATTACATAGCCTAATTGACTCTGGCGTAAAACACCATTACTTAACTCTAAACACAACTGAAAAAGGAGAGTGAGAGAGAGAGAGAGAGAGAGAGAGAGAGAGAGAGAGAGAGAGAGAGAGAGAGAGAGAGAAGTAAGATATATTTTACAGCTAAGAGAGCTAGATAAACAAGGCCAATTAAACACAGCTCACTTATCTCATTAACTTGAGATACCTGTCAACACCGAAGATCTTCAAATGACCGATGTACTTCAGAACAATCAGCAATCAATGATGTATGGAGAGCGATATACGTCATCGGAAGGAACTGGGATTCATTATCAACTGAACAATAGAGAAAATGAATGATACAGAATGGAAACTGTCCAAAAAAAAACCTAGCATTTGATTTCTACAAAATTAATATTGCCAAAAATAATGACTTGAGTATAAAAAAATTTAAAGATATAAAACGATTGTATATTGTTGAAAATAATATATGTAAAACAAGGCTCTAGGAATACGATTGCTTTAAATAGGTGGATTATGGATCACCCTGCCCGTGCCCCTAACGAGTTCTACTCACGGCAGGATTTTCGGCTATCGGAGTTGTAATTAACAGGGAAAAAATAATGTTAACAACCGAGTTTTGAGGATCATCAACTCGACGAGCCTTGTCTAGAATCATATTGTCAATACTCATGTTTCGAATAAAGATCTCATACAGATAGCAGTATTATATCTTTTTTGTCAACATAATTTTGGTGAAAAAATGCATCAAATATTAATGTCACGGAAGATTATTATATGCAAATGGTGTTCATTTCACTGAAAATGACGTCATTAAGCCACACCCATGTAAGATCAATTTCACGTAAACATTGGATGCTACCTGTACGTCGTCTTCTCTAAATGATATTTCCTGAAAGCTCTAGAAAAAAGGACCGGGCCGCGGTCACTGAGTTGTCATGTGCTGATTTTGAATTTCTATTAAAATAATGCATTCAAAGTCATGTGTTGTCATGTGCTGACTTTGAATGCATTATTTTAATAGAAATTCAAAATCAGCACATGACAGGGTGGTTAAGACGTAAGACTTCAAATTCAAGAAATCTGACATCTATGGGTTCTACACCGGTCGACAGCAAGTGGAAAAAGGCTTTTTTCTTGTCGTAGACTTCACTAGTTGCTTATGTCATGTGGTACTTTTTAATTTTTATAAAATTATACAATTCGAAAGTAGCAAACATATGTACCAGTTTAATAATGGTCTGTGATGTTTAGCTGCGTCATTGCGTATGAGAGTTCTAGCACTCAAAAGACGCCATTAATGCGCACGAGTTAAAGGCAGATCTGAAATACTTCGCACAATCACACACCAAGTAAACTTGTGTTTAAAATTATCATTGGGAGTAATAAAAATTGTCTTGTTAAGAATAACAGACCGACTGCTGATATGACGTAAAACAACATTCAACAAACCAACTTACCTGTACAAAAAAAGAAAAGGGTTATCACAATCATCTTGAGGAGCACAAGAACTTGATATGTGAGATCAAACATTTTACCGAGGAAAGAGGGCAAAGAAATCGACGGAAATCCTTTAACTGTCTAATAGCGAAAAGCTTGGTTTCCTTCACCATTCTGGCAGTACCAACCGCATCGACATAAGTAAAATACTTTTGACCAAAGGGCTTTACAAACAATTGCAACACACCCGATCCCAAATAATCTTTGTAACTGAATTATAAATTTATGCTTCTTAATTGGAAATTATTATTTTTTAAATCAGTTAAAGCTGCATTAAGTTTTCCAAAGAAAAAATTAAAACGGTGCTTATCTAATTAATTATGTTCCTAATGAACAATCTTACATTTGGTTCAACGATAAAAGCTCGAATAAATACAGAAATTACAGTATTTACCCAGCGAGACGCAGCATTTGGGATCTAATATTAGAACATGGTTACGTCATCAAAACCCGGGTCATTTAAACACAAGTTTCAAAACGGTGAAATACGATAAATTAAACACAGAACTTCGTTGAATTTGTCATTTGTAACTTAGTAAGGGATACATAACACCATTTCAAATACATCTGAATATTAATGAAGGACAATTAATGCAATCTGTCATGTTTAACCTTCGATTCTAGGGTTTTCCGTACATCCGTGCGCATGCCCCAAGCTCATAATTACCATGGTAAAACACTGACCAACCGGTCAGAGGATTCCGTTTATTTACAGCTATGAGAAATGAAATTTTAGAAAATGAATGTCACGGATCATGGTTAGAAGATATCTATTTTTAAAAAAATATATTTTTAGAAAATCAGCAAAAAAAATTCAGAAAATTGAAAAACTTAATGCAGCTTTAAAGGCAGATCTGAAATTGTTCGCACAATCACGCAATCACGCACCAAGTAAACTTGTGTTTAAAATTATCATTGGGAGTAATAAAAATTGTCTTGTTAAGAATAACAGACCGACTGCTGATATGACGTAAAATAATATTCAACAAACCAACTTACCTGTACAAAAATGAAGAGCACAAGAACTTGATATGTGAGATCAAACATTTTACTGAGGAAAGAGGGCAAAGAAATCGACGGAAATCCTTCAACTGTCTAATAGCGAAAAGCTTGGTTTCCTTCACCATTCTGGCAGTACCAACCGCATCGACATAAGTAAAATACTTTTGACCAAAGGGCTTTTACAAACAATTGCAACACACCCGATCCCAAATAATCTTTGTAATTTAGAATATAAATTCATGCTTCTTAATTGGAAATTATTTTTAAAAAAAAAATCGGTTAAAAACAGAAATTTTCGAGATGCATTAAGGTCAATTGTGAATATAAAAATCTTAACTATGGATAAATATTTGATTTTTTTAGGTGAAATCCCACTTATTGAAGAAACAACGGTCTTTTATTATTAACATTTAAAATAAATCCCATTTTGTCAAACATTTAATTTTGAATGCAAGATATGTGTCAGAAAATCCTATGAAAACATGCACATGCATTATTTATTGATTGATTGATTTATTTATTATTCTAATTATTATTACTTTTTTTTTATTTTTGGTTTCAATTTTATTATGTTTGAAAACTTAATTCAGAATATGCATTTTTGCACACCGTACTGCTGTGTTATGAAATGCACATTTTTGAAAAACATATTAAAAAAATATATATTCTGTTACTTACTAATTCTATCCCATCATAGAATTTTGAGGTTTTTCTCCCTTTTAAAACAAAAACACATCAAGAGTTCTAATACTGAAAATTTCTTAAGATCTATCATTTAAAAAGTACACCCATTGCTTCAAGTTAAAAAAAATCATGTCTACATAATCTTCTGTGATTATCATTGTATCATCTAAGAGAATTTTCTTCCATGCAGTGAGCTGGAAAGAAGAGACAATTTGTGTCTTCAACTGGATATTGAAAACCAACATGCGACATATCAAGGAATTCTTTAATACACGGATCGGTGATTGATTTAGGGGTTCGTGTGGTGTTTTTTTATCGTGTATGCCTACAGGTACTTCTACGATTTTGTGGTTGATTTAACGCATGTAGCGCTAATCGACATACGTCCCCGTTAGGCAAATTTTGACGAGAATTCACCATGTGCTCCTTCGCGCAACTGAATGACTCGGTCGGAATTCTCATCGGAGTTAGTCGAGGCTTTTGTGACAGACTTATTTCCTTCAGGCAGGGGCCGTATCGGAAACATATTATTTCCATGAACTAGATAATCCTTCTGTTTAAAACCCAAATAATTTAGACTCATCCACGGCGCTTATTGTGACATTTCGCTCTCCATATAGTTTTTAAAGAAGTTACAATAGACTTGCCGGAAGCTACAATTCGAATGTCGGTGAAGAAAGCTTGATATCAAAAACAGTTTATTTTTTAATCTTATACTTTTTTCAGGAGAACAAATTTATGCACGCGTCCGTAAGAATTTGCTTTTTGATGTGCGTGCAAGTCTTAATGCACGTGCTTTGGCTTTATGCGTGTTTGGTTACTAAAAGATGATAAAATGTGATGCATTTTTTTTTCTTTTAATAAGTAAACGTCACTGTGAATATTGCATATGAGGCATAATTAAAATTACAAACGTTATGAACTAAAGCAGCCCATTTTATGCATAAAACATATTAACCGTTGCAGGGCAAATTTCTGATTCATGTTCGGCTCTCGGTGGCAACGTGGACTAGATCGCGCTACCGGATCCCGGCAACATATCCTGTAAGTTAGAATCCCGCTCGTGCAGTCCCTAGTGTTAGAAACACACACACACACACACACACACACACACACACACACACACACACACACTGAAAACAATGCTAATTTTAATTGATCCCAATTGCTTCTGAAATAATTGTGTTATGCTTACTGACATGACTGGTTTGAATATTTTGAAGCGGATTTAGTCTTAAAATCATTCCCAATTTGTATTTTGTTATGATTGGTATGTTTTAATGAAACACAAGGCAGTCATGTCTTCAGTATCACAATATAAGTACAAGTTTGTAATAAAAAAAAATTAATTTATATAACTGGTTTATGGATTTTTAATCGGATTCAATCTTTATATAATTTTTTAGTTTGTATTTTGTTAATAGATGTTCTTTTTCAGAAATGAAGACGCGGTCATGTCTTAAGTATATGAATTTATTGTAAACGCCAATCACATACAACGATCGTGATAATTAGAACTTGAAGTTTAATTATCACATGACTTGATAGAGGGCGACTTAAAGTTGTGACAAACTTCTAACAACTCTTATTCAATTAAAGTCAATTAATTTGTAAAAACATCATAATTTTATCATTTCAGTGAAGTTTTCTTAGATAATATATGCAAGCACGAACGAAAAAAATTCGAAAATACATGCATGCATTTATGTTTAAAAGAAAAATATACGATACTAATGAACTAATCAGGAACCTTTTTATTTATTTATTTATTTATTTATTTATTTATTTATTTATTTATTTATTTATTTCCTTATTTTATTTTGGAAATGGATTAATGAAATAAAATTATTTGGATAATAACATTAAGCGCCATATAATCTTTGTGTAAATTTTGCTCTTAATTTTTGGATTTTAAAAATTAAATTAAACAAAAATATAACACAACACGGAGTTGATTTTTCAGAACTCAGGCAATATTTATGATATATTTACAATATTTGAAACATAAATGCTCCATATACTAGTATACCCTATTATATCAATGTCATGTGCTCCTTTTGAATTTTTATGAAATAATACAATTCATAAGTAGCACATGACATCAACAATACTTGTTGCTCTTGTTCTTCTTGTTTTTTGCGATTGTTGTTGTTTTATTATTGTTGCTAGTGTCATATGCAAAATTTTGATTGTAAAAAAATAAATAAAAAGCAATAATATGATATATTTACATTTTCTTTATAAAATTTTTAAAACATATTTGTTCAATATATCCCCTATTTTGTTGTTGCTCTTTATATTGTTGTTATTGTTGCGAGTGTAATATGTAAAATTTTGAATTTTATAGAATAAAATATTCAAAATTTTGCAAATGACAGAAATTTTTTTTCGTTATTAAGTGCACATGGCTTGAAAGAGAGAGAGAGAGAGAGAGAGAGAGAGAGAGAGAGAGAGAGAGAGAGAGAGAGAGAGAGAGAGAGAGAGAGAGAGAGAGAGAGAGAACGATGTTTCTGGTACATACTGATCCCGGATTTGACCGTTGTAGTATCAAGCACTTTGCGTATTTATTGAAAATGAACTCGGGGTTCCGGAATCGAAAACTTGACCTTTGTCCATGACGGTAGCCAAGCATTTCATATACTATATAATATTCGAGTAATTAGGACGTTAATTATTGCCGGAGTGATAAAGGAGGTGGAGTAGGGTAATGGTGTTGTACGACCTAGTTAAGATTCTTGGTGGAGGAAACCGGAGTACCCAGAGAGAAACCACCAACTTCGGAAAGCGTAATGACAAACATTTTCACACTAACATCTGCCCGAGTGGGATTCGAACATACGGTATGAGAGGAACTGTGATCCGTAAGCGCGCTCTAAAGACCGTTTGGCCACCGAGGCCCTTGGGGTTTAGGTTCTAGTCTAAATTACACTTATATCGGGACATCACCGGTGTAAGTGAAGCTGTTTTGTTTATAAGTTTGAAATATATTCTTTTCATGTGTAGAATTTTGAATTTTTACAAAAAGAAATATTCAAAATTGCCATGTGTAGAATTTTCAATATTTCTTTTTGTAAAAATTCAAAATTCTGTACGTGACACACCGACAGCGATGAACATCTAGGATTAAGATTCATTTTAGAAATGCATACTTCGAAACAGAGCACATTTTAATAAAGGCCTGAGCAGATTTCAAAAAGAAATCCGAAGAAAAATACATGTACTTTTATAATTTTTTTTTTTAGAAATGGCATTGTTTGATTAAATGATATAAATTAAGTCATGATTATTTCTACAACTTTAGCTATATGAGATGAGTCATGTTATTCTTTATCGCTAACCTACCATGGCAGGTGACCATCATCATGGCAAGACGTAACGCCTCTAAGCAACAGTCTAAGTTTATATATATAATAGAATTTATATTAAGTCATTAACGGGCTTTACGTTAAGTTGCAAAAATTCTTATAAATATACTGGTGGATTAGATTACATTGTCATGTAACCTACGTGTGTAAATATTTACGTGTGTTTTGTGCCTAGAATTATAAAAGTACATCTGGGAAATCCCTAAAATTTATTTCACGACGACCTTTTTAAAGAGAAATTATGGAAACGGATTGCAAGAGATCAACTTCGATTTTTGTGTTTTTATCAATTTGTAGTATTTGGTAAATGTCTGAAAAAAGTTGCTGGGTTAACAAGCATGTATACTGGATTTTAAGATAAGAACGACGGAGTTATCTACCTTTCATATTAATCAATTTCACCATATCAATGCATCATTTAAATGGGATTCCAATTCCAATTTTGCTTGAAAAATATTTATTTTTATTTTTTGTACACAAACAAAGGCTTTTTAAACACTATATTACCCAAAAATTAAATAAGTATTTAAAAAAACAATAAAAATGGAAGAAAAATAAATCTGAAATAAAAAAGAGATCCGACTGGGATAAGAAGGTTATTATTTTCAATGGTCGATTTTATTTTATGGTTTTTGACGAGGGAGAGCTATCTCGAGATAGGAGATTTGCAACTTGTTTCAAATCCCAATAAAGCTTAATTAAATAGAATCTTGACAGCAAAAAGAAATAACTCTTATTTATATGTGATAATCTGTGTTAACATCGGTCATACAATGTTGACATGTTAAATACAGGGTATATCTGAAAGCCATCAATATAGGAAGTGATAAATCTATACAAATTGAACGGTATATTGAAAGAAGAGGACTTTGTAATTGATCTCTGGAAATGGACTTGAAGAAAGTTTCGGCTTCCAATTCCCAAGAAACAATCTTAGTTGTTATATATAATAGCATATCAAGACATCATCGGCTTTACGTAAAGTTTACAACAAATCTTATAAAGTATGCTGGTGGATTTGATTACATTGTTCTGTAACCTTACTAACTTTTTTCATACTTGAAATCCAGTATTGGGACTAGACTTGGACATTGAGCTAAGACTTTAGACTGAAACTTTGTTGAAGTCTGATATTGAATTCAAGAATTTGAATTTTTTGGTTGAATGTTGTTTTAACGTTTATAAGCAATTTGTCAGTTATTTGTGACGGTTACATTTGTTTTAATTAATCTCGGGGATTAATTTTAACACAATTTCATGAGGCGCGTGAGCGTGCTAGTGTTTCTGATCTGCAATGCATAAACCCACACTTATGACAATCACTTAAGTGTTAGTACACTCGCCTACAATGTCGCAAAATCATCGCAGGCCACTCTGAGTCTCAGTCTATTATACAAGAACCAAGCCAACCAGTTCAGGTCTACAACAAGGGACCAACTTTCTCACTGGTGGAATCGTACCGACTGTGGTGAGAAGACTTACACCTTATCAACAAGTCCATCGCGGACCCTTTTGAACTGGAGTTGAAATCTAGACCTTGAAATTTAAATTTAAAACTGGAATTCGTTTTGATCTCTAGAAATTAATTTGAACGTACAAGGGTACTTGAACTACTTTTCTTCACTTGTAGGCTCTGAAAATGAATCAAGTACTATAAACTCATGAATTTGTTTGGTTTTGTGACAACTCTGAATTTGACTTTTCTTGTATGGACTCAAAAATACGTTTTAGTTTGTAAACAATGAAGACGGATTTAGTTAAGTTGGTTTTGAGAATGGAGTAGTTTTGTTTCCTTGTAAGTTTCGATTTGGTTTTGAAGATTTGTTTGCGTTTGAATTGGTTTTGTAGGCTACAATTTGTGGACTATAAAATTACAGTTTTGTGAGCACCATCTGGCCCCGGTTTCAAAATCATTCCTTAACTAAGATTTTCATAACTAAAATCCAGCAAATTTGAAATTCTAATGATTTAGTCAATTGTTAAAATATTCAGAAAATTAAGGTGTCATTTTAAAAATCATTGCAAGCGTATATAAAGTTATAATATTTTAATATAGATTTGACAAAAAGTTTATTTGTAATTCCGGGATAGATTGACAAAATTTCCAAATTTAAGTGAAGTAAAATCTGAGTTTATGAAGGATTGTGAAACCGAAACCCGGACTTTTAAGTAATAAGTAATGGACGTTGGACATTAAAATTTACCTTGATTTCTAGAATTTTATTTTTAAAAACCTTGATTTAAGAAAACACATTGTATAAAGGACTCCGTATTTTAATCTCTGAATAATACAAATAAAGATTAGAAGGTAATAAGGCAACATAATTTAAGTAGAACAAAAAGTCTAAATTCAGAGACCAAGGAGTCCAAAACGCAGTGTCCAAATCCCAAGCGAAAAGTCCAGTCAATATTTTTCCAATAACAAACTTAACATTATCATTGGATAAGGAATGTTGGTAATGGCATCGTTCGCGCGTGCGGGCTCATAGCTGAGATGACAATCCGACAGATTTTTCCTGATTAATGGGAATTTTATTTGTAATTTAAGAAGAAATTTGTAATCTTCGCGCCTGTAATTATAGCTCTGGATGTGATAAGGATTTAATATGTCGGTGTCTTGTTTAGTCAAATTGGTCTCTGTTCTCGATATCAGTTTATAATTTGGCTTTTCTTTTCTTTGGTTTGACCCATTTTTTCTGTTGCATTATTATTATTATTATTATTATTATTATTTTGTTTGCATTTGCCAAGACTAAGAATACAAATTTCATATAACGCTTTTTAAATTTCAAAATACATTCAAAAAGTGTCAACAATAATATAAATATAAAATCAGAACACACCTTTGAATGTATAAAATATTTTAAAAAAAAGTTGTTATACGATACAACCATGAGAATATTTTTATTTCTGAAAAATTCAAACAACAAAAACTTTGACACTGTTTATATTATTTAAAAAAAAAAATCAGTGAAAAACTATCAAATTCAATTGACATCCTGGAACACAAACAAATGTTTGAATTATTAAACTTGTAAAACTGTTTTAAAAAATTAAACACACGTTCTTGAAAAAAGCGCACAATCTTTACATCATTATTCCTCCTGTTTATAATTTGTTTGTGACGTCACCTATGACGCAGCAGACGTGGGGTGTTTTCAAGATGGCGACGTTTTTGCAATATTTATATTGCTTGTGGCATAATAACAGTTATAACTCATTTTTCTGAGGTAAGTGTTGAAAAATAGATAAGATTCATAAAACCAAAAACATCATTTTTTATGTTTGTTTAAAAACAAAATCAAACCGGAAGTTTGGATAGTCAAGGAAGTAGGCCTATTCCAGGGACGTTGGTATCTCGTGATGATAGTCTAACGTTGACGTTGTCTTTGATGTTGACCTTTTCTCAATATTCCATTAGTTTGTTATAAATATGGATCGGGTATTTGTGTCATGTGCTATTTATTATTATCATTTTCATCCATTTTTAAGATGTGTAAAGTTTTAAATGATAATCATATCAAACAAATCAATATCTATTCCGGACCACATAAAAACAATATATTCATTCTAGGACGATGAAGCGGTCTTGACCATACATGTTCCTCTATTACTGGTTAATGTTTTGGACCTGGTCTGGTTAAATCTGGCAATTAAATCTATATCTGTTCTGAATATACTACTGAAGCTTTTTTTTATCTGATCTGTTCAATGTTTGTCAATACTAGAGGCCTGGATAATGGCTAGTGAAAACTGACAAGACCTGTCAATTTTTGTCCCAATCACAATGATGTTTTTTTTAATTTTATTTAGTTTTTGAAATATTCTCAGTTGCAGTTCGATACATACTCAAATTCTTAATATAAGTTAGAAGGACATAAATAAATAAATAAATAAATAAATAAATAAATAAATGACACAACATAATTTACAGATTAAGAATAAGAAAATTGATATTGTTCGATCCAGCAGTACTGCCATATAATTTGGATTACCCTTACAAGGTCAATGCAGAAACAGAAGCAATAACATAATAAAGTTACATGTTTCTTTGGTTGACAATTTACAGCAGCGCGATTTGTTTTATTTGAAAAAAAACAGTGTCTCAATCTATAAATTTCTCTTATTAACTGATGTGTCATATAACACTGTTTACATATAGCTAAACTATATAGTATTTATTATTATTATTATTAACTTATTTATTACATTGTATTATTGATTAATTTATTTATTACATTTTATTATTACTATTATTATTTATTACATTGTATTATTATCATTATTATTATATAATACTATTAATGGCAGACAACAAATAAGTTAAAATAAGTCTTAACCATTGTATATCAAGTATGACATGTTAAGATTTAAAAGAAAAGCCAAAGTGGCCCACTGAAAGTCCTTTTTAAGGGGGGGGGGTAGAGTATATGTGTTCCTTCCTAAGTAAACCCTTACCATTACCTAGATAAACAAAATGGAATGGTGCGGTCTGCTGAAAAGCTGGACAAAGGTAGAAAAACATTTTATGCATTTAACAGCCTTATAAACACAGTAAATCCATTGGTGCTAACAAATCTATACAAAAAAGTGGTAATTCCAACAGCCCTATATGGTTGTGAAATGTGGAAAACAACCTTCGAAATTGTGATATAATTTCTATCAACAAATTTCAGCATTTGATTTGCAAAACTGTACCGGACTTACCCATTCGAACTAGATCGGATATGTGTGAAAGTATGGTGGGGTTACGTAAACTGTCAACTGGAAATAGAAAAACGTAAGTTGATATTCCATGGAAAGCTTTGAAACTTGAAACGTAAAAATCTAACCAAAACATTATTTATACACAGATCATATACGTTTATCTGGAATACATCCAATAACAACTGTGGATTCATACAGGATATCTGGAAGATTCTAACAAAGTATAATCTTCAACCGTATTTCGTAAGCTTTATTCAAAACCAGATTTTCCCACCAAAACATCATTGGCAAAGCATTGTTAACTTAAAACAAATGTTACAGCCATAGAATCAGAACAGTGGCTCCTTCGAACAACTTCAGATCCGGAGTTTAGCACCTTCCTTGACATTGTAAAGTCTATCCCACCAACTGTACTCTGGGAATCAGTCAAAACTGGTTGCAGCTTATCGACGGTTAAACTTATCGTGAAACTGTGGACAACAACATCCGTTACAACAACCAATGTTTGTGAATTATGTGGACTTACGTATTGTGATTTTTTCAGCATGCAACTTGCTCTTATACAGCATTATGTGACATACATGAGTACTTCTGGACAGAAATAACAGATCGGTTTGGTGTGTGGTTTAATGTTCAACTTCATAACCACTCTGAACTTGAACAATTTTTCACCCTCTTGGAAAACCCCTTTACAAAACTACAGACACGACGGAATGGGGGAAACTTCATTGTACTTTCATTCAGATATTTATAAAACTGTTTAGCCGCTTATCACAGACTCCAAATAAAATTTCATAATTTAGCTCGACAGCCACATCTTCTGATACTAACAGTTACTAAATCTGTATATATGTTTATATGGCACACTACATTTATGTTTGTTTAATTTGCATCACTATGTTGATAGTTAACTAAGTTTTTTAATTAGTTATTACTGTTTAAAATATCTCATTGTATGAGGAAATCAATAAATAATAATAATAATAATAATAATAATAATGATAAACATGAAAAATTCGTCGTCTGGTCCTGTCAATGCTAGTAAATATTTGAGGCCTGGATAGTGGTTTGTTAAAACTGACCAGACCGGTCACTTTATGAAAGATAGATGTATTATTGATTTTCCTTTCTACAACACGTGAATCAACATGCTTTTTTTTTTATTTTCGTTCAGATCTTATAAAGAACAATGGTAAGGATCGAACAAGCTTTTAACAGAGACAGTCGTCATACCCAACAACAAACCGACATTGACGATATCGACAACGAAGACGAAGAATTGGAAGGAATAAAGTCAATACTTAAAAGCGTTATTTCTAACATCGGTGAAAATGATACACAAACGCCAATCAAAGAAGAAAAACAAATCAAGAAGCTACACAAAGTACAAGAAGATATAGCAAAAAGGAAGAATGTCCAAGTGACTAAAAACCAGAGAAGAAAAATACACAAGCGTCCGGGGGTTGATTTACTCATGAATGGAAGGAAACATATGATTCGGAAGCAACAGAATAGTAAAAACAATATAAAAGTGACGATACCAATTCCAACGAAAACGACAGTGACAACAACAACAACGATGAAGACGACAAAGAGTATAATATTTCCATATCTCGAAAAGTTTCATAAACATGGTCAAAAATTTCATTTATCCTCCCCTACACAGCCCGAATATTCAAACATTTTTCAAGGTAAGTACAAAATAAATGTTTAAAAAATGTCCTATTGTACACCATGTCAAATACATAAATACTGCTTCGGTGGCTTAGTGGTAGAGCGTCCGACTCGAGAACGGGAGAACAAGGGTTTGAACCCCGCCCGAGCAATACATAAGACTTTTAAATTTGAGAGTATCAATGTGGTTGTAGTGCAAGTAGTTGATATTAAGACGAATCCGGTACCTTCAAAATACTATATGGACGCTTTACCAACCCCCTAACAAGCCTGATCAGCAAGAATAGTAATGTGTTTAAAAAAGAAAGATGTTTGCAACTTAAAAAACATGTTATTGGCAACAAAAAACCCAACAAAAACACTACACAATACAAGTGAAACACCACAAAATAAAAGTGAAACACTACACAATACAAGTGAAACACCACACAATACAAGTGAAACACCACACATTACAAGTGAAACACCACACAATACAAGTGAAACACCACACAATACAATCGAAACACCACACAATACAATCGAAACACCACACAATACAAGTGAAACACCACACAATACAAGTGAAACACCACACAATACAAGTGAAACACCACACAATACAAGTGAAACACCACACAATACAAGTGAAACACTACACAATACAAGTGAAACACCACACAATACAAGTGAAACACCACACAATACAAGTGAAACACCACACAATACAAGTGAAACACCACACATTACAAGTGAAACACCACACAATACAAGTGAAACACCACACAATACAATCGAAACACCACACAATACAAGTGAAACACCACACAATACAAGTTAAACACTACACATTACAAGTGAAACACCACACAATACAAGTGAAACACCACACAATACAAGTGAAACACCACACATTACAAGTGAAACACCACACATTACAAGTTAAACACCACACAATACAAGTGAAACACCACACAATACAAGTGAAACACACACATTACAAGTGAAACACCACACAATACAAGTGAAACACCACACAATACAAGTGAAACACCACACAATACAAGTGAAACACCACACAATACAAGTGAAACACTACACAAGTGAAACACCACACAATACAAGTGAAACACCACACAATACAAGTGAAACACTACACAAGTGAAACACCACACAATACAAGTGAAACACCACACACAATTTAATAATATACTGAATACAAAATCACCGGCTTTGAATGAACACGGTTACAAATGCACAGTGTTTTTGTTGTAGAACTGTTTGAGATTCCAACAGTCTTTATAAAGTTAAATAAATGAAAAAATGCTCTCCTATCGCAAAAATAAAAACCTCAAGTCTGAAAATAAAAAAAAAATGAAACTTAAACATTATCAAAACATACAATATAACTGATAAACGAGGAACATAACGAAACAACATATTCGGAATTTGAAAAAAAAAAATCGATAGTTACTTTTTAAATAATGCAAAATTTGCACGTCACGACGGCTAGAAAATTCATACAAATACGAATAATCAAAATCAGCGATTGTTCCAAACCAGATGGGAGCTAATCCAGCTTTATTTGAATACCGAAAATGAATATAATTCTCCTCCAAAATACTGAACATTCAAGGCTTTTAGGATTAGGATTCGTTCATACGGTTCCTTTTTCTTTCTCGTTCTCTTTTTTTAAACATAAAAATATTTCACGTAAATCTGTATGTATCACAATCTTAAGATGTAGTGTCTGAAATCTGACATTTTAAGTATGCTTAGAACGGTGTTTGGGGGGGGGGTGTCTACCATGACACAAAGCATTTGTTTTTAAGGTCTATTTCAAAGGATTCGTGATTTTCGTTTCTAAATTATCGAGTACTAGAAATTGGCGAAAGAATAATCTCAATCATATTCCTAGTCTTGGTCAGAACTAGCTGGCCAGGATTAGAACCCAGAACTCTACCAACTGAGTTAACGTTATGTTTAAAATGTAATACAATGTACATTTGAAAAATAAATAATCTATAATGCTTCAACTCTTAGAGTATTGTTTTAGTTCGTTCCCAAGGATATTACATATAATTCGTGGAAACAAGTAATAATAATAATAATAATTATTATTATTATTATTTATCATCATCATCATCACCATCATCATTATCGTCATTATTATTATCATTATAATTATTAATATTTCAGATAAGCATATGTGGATGGGTGCCGCGGCAGGAGCGACCGGTATTGCTCTATTTTTCCTTATTGTTGCCATTGTATGCTGGATAATACGTAAATATTGCAAGTAAGTAAAATTTAATGACACATAACGATATTTGCAATTGAAACACAACAAAACAATAACTACTACCATCAAAACGCAAGCATTATTGAGTCAAGCACTAAAAAGAAATTTTATATAGTCTTAAGCGCACAAACGGACCACAGGGACCTCGGTGGTCGAGTGGTCTAAAGCGCGCGCTTACGGATCACAGTGCCTCTCACCGCCTGGGTTCGAATCCCACTCGGGACAGATCCTAGTATGAAAAAGTTTGTCAGTTCGCTTGCCGAAGGTCGGTGGTTTTCTCTGGGCACTCTGGTTTCTTCCACCATCCCAGAACTGACAGTGACACCATTCCTCGAAATAAGTGAAAACATCTTGACTGGGGCGTAAAACACCATTACTCCACTCCACTCCACTCTACCAACAGACCACAGTGCCTCTCACCGCCTAAGGTTGGATATACATGTACTTTGAATCCTCACTCTAGCAAATTCTAATATGGGAAAGTTTGTCAATTTGCTTACCAAAAAGAACGGCGGTTCTCTTTAGGAACTCCGGTTTTATCCACCAAGACAGAACTAGCCGACTTTATATAAGTTAGAGAACCTTGGCTTGATTACATGCAAGTACCTTTAAATTTAAGAGATTCTTTAGATATTTTCAGGGGGTGGGGTACTTCAAGTCTATTTTTAAACTAACATATTTTATAATTTTTTTCATATTTCCTTAAGTCAGTGTCTAGGGTCTCATGAAATCGCTAGCGTTTATTTAGAACTTGGTTCTGGATTTTTTATAAAATGGTTACATTTCATTTTCCCATTGTAACAGGAAAGAGGAAAATGCAGCGGCCAAACCGGTACACCTATCCAGCCCGGTCCGACACATTTCTCCTTTTTTTTTTTTTTTTCGATTCAAGCACTTCGAAACTGATCAGGTTCCACTCTGGGAACAACCCGCCGGTCGGCCACTTCCCAAGGTCGGGCGAGCCCCCAAATGAATGCGAAAGGTAAATATGTAGCGGCCAAACCGGGACTCGAACGCGGGACTTTCCCGATACTAGCGGGACGCTCTACCGACCTATCAAGCCCGGTCAACCACACCACCATTCCCAGAATAACATCATTTATTTCAATTTATATACATGTATTACAATTGTTATCATTTTTCATATACCCTAAGGAACAGTTCCGCGTCATACACAGAGCCAATACAAGGATGAATCCAATTCTTATTGTTCAGTAAATCAAACTAATCGTTGTAGGCAACGTTGGACACCTACTTTATGCATCCTTTCCTTAATTCAATAAGGGTATGGTAGCTGATTAAAAGCAATAAATTGAACTTTAATTTTTTTCCATTTTAGAAAAGATAAATGCATTGATTTAAAGAATCTAAGTCTATGTGATGTTGACAGCGGTAAAATGAGGGATCCAGTGTATATCCGGTTATCACAGCTTCACGATCCCAGGAAAGGTCCACAATATGTTGTCAGTGTGTAAGTACTAAATAAAATTTTATTTCATAAAAAAGGAGAGAAAAAAAATAGAAGAAATCTCTTAAAAGAAAGCTTTCCACACTCTTGCGCTATTTGCACGTTAGATACCCTTCTTGCATGCGGCAGATTTCCTGCTTTTCACGAAGTAGATACCCTTCTTGCATGCGACAGATTTCCTGCTTTGCACGTAGTAGATATCATTCTTGCATGCGGCAGATCCCTGCTTTAGATGCGGCAGAAATCCTGTCATGCATGTACCAGATTTCCTGCCTTGCATATGTTAGATGCCCTTCTTGCATGCGGCAGACTCTTGCTTTGCATGCGGCAGAAATCATCTCTTGCATGCGACGGATTTCCTGCCTTGAATGCGGCAGAATTCCTGTCTATCATACGGCAAAATTCTTGTCTTGCGTGCGACAGAAATCTCTCTCGCATGCGATACAATCCCTGTCATGTATATGGTAGAAATCATTACTTACATAAATTTAGAAATCTTGTCTTCAAATGCTATAGAATCCTTATAAATTACATGTATATACTTATTTTATTTATTTATTTATTTATTTGATTTGCTACATAGGCTTGACCAATCAAATAATTTTGCAATCAACACAAGCTCAAGCAGTTCTGAGGAAGAAATCTTCAACATTCGAGAAAAATCTACAGATACATCAATGAGTAGCCATCATAATTCTCTATGCAGTAACCATAGCAACAGAAGTAACAAAAGGTACTCTTATAATAAAAAAACAACAACTTTGCATTCATTTTTTTCTGCAATAAAAACATAACATGATAAAGGAATAATTTACAATATATAAAAAATAATTATTATGAATATTTAGGCCACATTTTTTGCAAATAGGGCTTCGGTGACTGAATTGTCTGAAGCGCCCACTTGCGAATCATAGTTACTCTCATCACCAGTTGCAAGGTTTTAATCCAAGTCGATTCACTTCTCGAAGTTGGGCGGTTTTATTCTCGGCATTTCGGTTTCTTCCTTTATTCAGGAACTGGCAGCTTTTATTTGAGGAAAAAAAATTTTACAAGGAGGCAAAAACTCCATAACATCACTTTCGTGTACTGTGATTCACAAACAAGTTTTAATTCAGATATTTTTAAAGATAATTTTTACAAAGACATGTCTCTGGTGTTCAAGATATTCATAAATTTAAAGGTGTAAATAGTAGGGTTATTGTAATGACAAATATGTTCTAAATTGTCTAATTATTTTAGAACTATATGTAGTCGGAAAATGAAACAAATTCAAAAACAAAATGGAACCAAATTGCCAATTTCAAATTAAGGCTGGCTTTGGCGAAGAAGAAATAACCAATCGGGATTATCTCCCTTAGACTATATGTCAGTCATTTACATATTTACCTTTTATTAAAACTAACACCAAGCAGGGTTATTTCCCTTGGATTTTAAGTAGTTTGTATCTTATTTTCTTTTTTTTTTTCAGAGTAAATATGACATCAACACCGATTAAAACTCCAGTTCGACTCAACAAAGCTAGTCTCTCTGCCTTGGCGAAGAAACAACTTTCATTTACCAAACCGAGTTCTCCAAAATCCCCTCTTGCTATGACACCACCGGGTTTATCACCGGTAAAGAAAAGTAAAGACGGATAAAAAGTCGATTTCACTTAAATTTTATCAGCAGTATTTATCTAAATATTTATTATAAATTGTGGTATATATTTGTATGTAAAAGAATTTTAATAAACAAGTTAAGTGACATATTCTGTCTTCAATTTTTTTGTATAGGGTCCCAAGTGGTCTAGTGTATTAAAGCGCACGACACGGACCACATCGCCTCTCATCTTTCGTCACCGAATTTGAACGTAGTCGATCAGGCGCTGTGATCCGTAACAATAAATAAAGGAAAGTTAATATTGCTCTCTCTCTCTCTCTCTCTCTCTCTCTCTCTCTCTCTCTCTCTCTCTCTCTCGTCCGATCTGTTTATCTTAACGTTGGTGTTAGTTATTTTTGATAATAATAATAATAATAATAATACAACTTATCGTCGTTAAGACAAGATCTCTCTACTTTCTAGCCGCGAAGTCAACCTGGATGTACTATTTTTCTTGCTCGTGCATTCACGCGCCACATGAGAATCATAGATGTACCTGTATAAGCATACGCTAGCTAAACTAAATAAAATATTATGTTTTTCTCGCTCGTGCTTTCACGCGCTAGGTTATACAAAATGGTATTATACCCCTAACTCCTGGGGGTGCATGAACTGGAGTAGGAACTGTATTCACGTTAGTGTCACTCACCAAAGGCTTTTTGATCGGACCCTCGAAAACGGAAACCATTCTAAGATTTTATTTCAAAGGATAAAAAATTCATTTTACAAAAATGGCATCATTCCCTTACAGTTTTTACGTACCAATTCCATATAAATATATATCGACTGGACCAGCGGAAATATATAAGACGTTTAAAAAACAAAGGTATGTATGGAGTGTAAAAGAGGGAGGTGTTTAACGCCCAAGTCAAGATTCTTCATTTATGTCAAAGTTGGTTGGTTGTATTTTTGTGTAACCTCGCATCAACATTTTTTTCAGCTATTCGCGACAAGAGCGAAATTATTCGTTTCAACAGACAAATCTAAGAACTTTGTTTATTCGCGAGTGTTTTAAATGGCGTGTCTTGCAATAGCGTGTCCTCGGAACGATTAAACGTGCTAGCTCACATAGTATCTCGACGCCCGCTAAACTAGCCCCCATACTCTGACATCTAAATGCAAAGCGACTGGCAGGAAGCGGTACTTTAAATTTTTAAGTCATATATCGCTTGGCTGAGGTTCGAACCCATGACCTCTAGCTCGAATTTGACAGTCTACCGCAGAACCACTAAGACAGGCAGACCTGGAATGGTGGAGGAAACCGGAATACCAGGAGATAACCGCTGACCTTTGGCAAGCACGCTTACCACTTTTTCACACTTGGTTCTTCTAGAGTGGCAAATGAACCTATGCGATTAAAGACAAAGTGATCTGTCAAAGTTCGCTGTATACCACCCGGCCACCGATGCCTTGAGCCTTAGAGTGGAGTGAAGTGAAATAATGTTTTACACCCCAATGAAAACTCACTTATATCGAGATGGTCAGATCTTAGATAGTGGAGGAAACCGGAGTAACCAGAGGAAAACATCTATTTTTGCACGCAAACTAATTTTCTCCCATTACGATATGCCCAAGCGATGTTCTTACTTAGACGATGAGAGGCATATAAGTGAGCGTATGGCAATGTTACAAAGTGTGTGTGTGTGTGTGTGTGTGTGTGTGTGTGTGTGTGTGTGTGTGTGTGTGTTTTAAGCAGGATTCACGCAAAAGAACTGCTTCGCCTCACACATACGTGTGAGATAAATTTAAGGAACTTGTTTTGTATGACAATGAGCTGATATTGTCATATTCAATAATTTGATTTCATTGTCAATAGCATTTCACTTAATTCGATATATCACCTGAAAGCTATTGCAAAGTAGGTGTTGCATAGAAAACTACTAGTAGTTAGTTTTTAACATAACGGGTCAACGGTAACTTCATTTGGTCAGTGCGTACTAGTATCTGTAGAAAACAACAAACCTCGTATGGTTTTGATTAGTTAGTAGGTCCGTGATTGTTTAACGTCGCATCAGCATTTTCGAGGTCCTTGCGACGAAAAGCCAGATTTATTAATCGTTAATGCAATGAAATAACAGAGCGTATTATGGTCTGCCCTGTAGTAACGCACACTCAGGGCGAGTTTTTTTTAAGGTGCTACGTCACACAATCAAATCAGTATGCCGCAGACAAGCATACCACCATCACTCCCGGTCATATTAACTCTCATTTGAGAGTTTCGGGTTCCTCTTCTTCCAAATACATGACGTCACAGAGAGACGGGGTCAAATACACAGTTTTAGTAGGGCAGTTATATTCCATGACACACTTACTCAAAAAAAAAAACAACAAAAAAAAACATCACAATACAATATCAGGTGCCTGTAAGAACGTGTATATGGATATCACAGGGAATAAGTTAACCAAGTTTAAGATCGATCTGATAAAATGATATCTTTAAATGCACAGAAATCAAACATCTTTTAAATAGTAACTTTGATAGTGATCTTGACGTTTGATCTAGTGACCTGGTTTGCAATCGAATGCAATGTTTCGTCAGTGCAAAAAGTTTGAGTTCTGTGTCTTTAAAAACGTGAAAACCAAATTTTTATATATAGCAACTGAACTTCACCTTTGACCTGGTGACCCGATTTGCAATCCCATGAAATGTTTCGTCACAGAAAATAAGTTGTCCAATGTTGAGATGAATCGGACAAACCGTATGTCTTTAAATGCATGGATACCAAATCGTTGACAGCCGCCCCACCTCCCACCCCCGGGCCCGGACAGCATTCATTTCATATATCCCGTCAATATTTACGGGTTTATAAGAATAACAATCAAATTGTGATGATTTTATTGCAGATTACGTTACAGATATGGCAGAGAGATCATCTCGGTCGTAGAGACAATTCTAACTAATTACCCGGATATCGTAACACGGAAAAGGAAGTTACTTGAAATGTCTTATTCCAGAATCGACAACAAGGTGAGCGTGCATTAAGTTTTGGCCTACCCATCTGCCAACTATTTTTTAAGATTAGATCTGTAAAAATGTTTGACACTTTTTGACACCATCCATTTTTTTTAGAATTGTTCCAACAACTATTTGTGAAATACATATGGTTGATTTTAAATTAAGATAAATACATTAATTGATAATAAAATCAATTAATTAAAGTTAAAAATGTAGTTCTTCTTAAAAAGAATAGTTTGTGCTTGGTTCTCGGTAGGTAGCATTAATGACAATGCTCTTACCTGTCTGCCGTTCCATGCGTCAAAATTGTCGGTTGGTTGTAATGTTGTTGTTAAAAGTCGCATGGGCCAATTTTCAATTATTCGCGATGAGAACAAGATCATCAATTTCTCTGGATTATTCTGAAAACAATTTTGTGTATGCACTCGTGAGATGTGCGAGATTTGCATGTGTGTATTTAGCCCTTTCGCATACTAACGCGTGGTCAGGGCGATTTTTAGTAAGATGCTAGCTCATCGAGTCAGTTTGTCACAGACAGGCATACCCCATCCTCAATCCATTATCCTGACACCAGGTGAACCAATCGATACTCTGTCCTAATGCCAAGCGTCAGGCGAAGAATCAATATCTAAAATTTTAAAGTTTAATGCATGACCGGTCCGGGTTCGAACCGCGACCTCCTGCTCTCGCATCCCTGGCAATTAGTAACCGACAGGAAACGCATTCATTACAAATGCTACTGACAACAATTTTTTTAGTCATTTCTTAAATAAAAAGAAAAGTTTTCCTAATTCATTTTCTTTCAAATTTTGACAGTCCCACACATACCAATGCTAAATGAGAGCACAAAATTTGCATAAACTATCACTCAAAAATATTTCATTGTCCGGCTCAGATACCCTGTCTCGTAACGATCAGACCGACTGTCTTGAACAAAAAACTGATCAGGTAAAAGTTGCGTCATATTATCGAACTTATTGACGGGGCTCACCAAAGGTTATGCTAAAATTTATATCAACTAAAAGTTACAATTTTCAGATTTTTTTTACATCAATCATTTGATTAATTACATTTTTAGATTTCTTTGTTGAGATGTTATATATTTAAAAAATAACCGATCAAATCATCGCATGTTTCTTTTGTTGCGGTCACCTGAAACCGATTCTTCTGAATTTGACATTCACGTGACCTCCTGTCAATCAAGTTGTCGGTTGCTTTGAAACACCGCATGTACACACCTGTGTATTCTGATACGAGCGAATGCGCTCTACAAAACACAAAATGGACGGTAAATTTATTTGAAGTTTTACGAGGTTTGTTGAATCATTGAAGCATGCCATCAAGTAAACCAAAGAAACGCCAGACAAGAAACTCTGGGTGTAAGAAGATTCCAGATGAAGTTGTAGAAACAGACGGTGAGACGAGCTCCATGTCGACTTACCTCGGCGAGGACATAACGGGGGGTGATGAAAATGGCAGTATTTGTAGTGAAACGCTTCTCTGCTTGGAGGATGTTTGTTGTGACTCAATAACGGACAACCCCTCATCTATTCCACCTCTAGAACCATTGGTAAGTTTTTAGCAACGCCATAATTTCTGGTGTCAGGGGGATCATAGAGGAACGTGACAGGTAGTGGAATCCGGTGATGACGAAAAAAACTACCGGCATTAATATACCTGTATGTTGTCAATCGCGAAACCTCTGGTTAGAAATTGACAAAAGTGTGTCGGAAAATTTGTGAATCATTATGTTTCTCCAAACCAAACCCCCAAAAAGGTCTCAAATGAACTTAAATTAGTCAATTACAATACCCTTTCTTGCTCTGGTTTGATCAGGGATGTTTTTGTTGATTTGGTTATTGAAATGTTGAAAAAAAATGTGTTTCAATATAGTTGGTGTTTTGTCCCGTGGCGCTGTCTTTCACGCTGTGTAACGCTGATTTCGTTCGTTAAAATTATATTAATTTAAAATTTCCCCAGGAACTTGTAAAATTATTTTGTCTACTCAATCTTTCTATTGCAATGTTGATGGTTGTCAAAAACAGAACAAGATTTTGCGAGACAGATTGGTCGCGTTGTAAGCGAACATTATATATATATATGAATTTAGACCATTATTGGTTTGCTATGTTAGGAACAGGTTGACGTTTGGCCAGTTTTAAGTTTCAAATCTCACAAAATTTGCTTTTCTAGACAACCCTTTTACTGAACCTTTGGTCAGTTGTCATGTTGTTTAACGTCTTATCAGCATTTTTGTCAGCTGTTCGGGACGAGATAATGTTTTCTAAAACTTTAAGGATTTATCTTAGAATAAGTTTGTGTATGCAAGAATGTGCGAGTATGTATCATGGTCTGTCTCTGTTTGCGCCCACTCAGCTGAGCAAAGCAATATGAAGGTGATAACTCATAAGCATGCCAATTTATCAGTCACATAATCTCGTCATCGGATGAATTAGTCGATACTCTGTCCTCTTAATACAGTTGGTCAGACGAAAACGAAGCATTTTAAATTTAAAAATCATGTATGGCTCAGCCGGGATTAGAACCCACGTCCTCCAGTTCTTGAAGCGGATGCTCTGTCGCTGACGCGGTTTTTGAATGGCTTTTTCCGTCGAACCTCATAAGAAAAAATGTGATTTTCGACAGGCATTGAAGAAACTCAACATAGATTTCGATTTGAAGCGAAAACATTTTCCCTTGCTTTATTACCCACTGGTTATGGCAAATGAAGTCCGACTACATCCGAGTTTTTTTGTGAGGTACGACGGGAAAAGCCGATTAAAATGTTTATGTTGAAGTAAACCATGGTTTCCTCACAACCCCAGAACCAATCAAATTTATAGAGGTCATGTGAAAGAACCCTGACTGGGGCACAATTTCACATCACTCTGTCCCCCGGACAAGGACTTTACAGGCTGATTTATCAATCACAATTGCGCGCGCATCAGTTTAGGTAACCGCCAGTGATTGGTCTATAGCGCCAATCTACCTACTGGTCATAAAGTCCCTCGCTGCTTATGTTCGAACTGCGAGAAAGTCGGTCGGATATTAAACTACTCTAATACTTTTTCTGGGTACTCTGGTTACATAACTCACAGAATATTTAAATGTCAGTGTCCCAGAAAGCATATTGTAGTTCGGGGCAACTTGAAAAAGGGAGGTAACTTGTGTTTATTTTTTTAATTTAAAAAAAAAAAAAAAAAAAAAAAAAAAAAAACTAATATACATGTATATTTCTGATTGTGAGATGTTACCTACCCATTGATGTTATTAGGGTGTTCTTTTTTCTAGTAAAAATGAATAATAAAAATAATATTTATGAATTTATCTACTTTTTGATAATGGTTTATTAAAAGTATTCCTAAACAAGCACATGACAAAATATACAATGCTGTATTAACATTCATTTGTTGGACAGTTTTATAAATCATCTTTCATCGCTAGTCTATTCTTTGTGGCCGTTGTTTCGAGTTTATGAAGTGAAAATACAGAAAGTGGTTAGGTGCACAGCTAATAGATGTTAAATTAGTAGGAATTACACACTTTATGCTTGACTGCTGTGTGTTAGCTAGGGTCAGAACAATTTCTGCATCAACAACCTGGGATTATTATATACAAATTTGTGCCAAAAAGAGCCGCCGGACTTGAAATATAAGTAGAACCGTAGCAAAGTTATTTAATATATATTCAGGAATTAATTTAGCCCCACCAGGCATAAAGCATGTTAGGGTCAGAGGAAATTCGTGGATTATGTGGTATTATGTTTGTTAGATTTGCAACTTCACGCAGGTATACGCATCTTCCACTCGTGATGGAAATCAAACTATTCAACCACTTTATAAATTAACACATTTTCTGCCGAATGGCGGAGTTATATCTTGTCCGACCGGAGAGTGCAAATTATTTTTGATGAAAAAAATAAACGGTACTTCTGATGTAAATAATAATAAAACAGTTAAATTACCGCCAGGTGTGACTTCGTATTTGATCCGTGACGGTACCGGTCAGACTATTACTACAACGATTGTGACTTGTAGGTGACTTTTACTCAAGAATTCAGAAGATAAAATAGGAAAGTATTTTAATTATTTCTCATCTGTTCTGAGCAGTACTTGTCACTTTTGTTAGTTTCTAGATTTTTTTATTTATAAATTAACACAGAGTTGGGTAGGAGAAATTTTCCTGTCGTTATTTACTATCTCAGGCTGGGGCACGTTTTATTTTTTCCTCTTGGTGAGCAGATATCGGGTCATCATTACCACTACTAATAATCTGTTGGATTAGTGTTGACCGTGATTATTTTTTAGTCGTTTGTGTAACCGTGACCGGGCAAGCGACAGGTTCAAATGATAAGTTAAAAATATGCCCTGATCCCGCTAGCTAATCGGGACGGATTAGTACGTTATCATGTGCTGATTTTGAATTTCTATTTAAAAATGCATTCAAAATCAGCACATGACAACTGATTTTGAATGTATTATTTTTCTTGATAGGCTACGTCTATCATCTCTTTCAATAAGACAACCGATGCAACTGCCTTGTGTGGGGGTGTTAAATGATCTTTTTTTCTTTATTGTATTATTATATTTAACATTTTTTTTCATAGATTTAAATTTATTTAACACTTTGATCAATTTTCGTGTTTAACATCTTGATCATATGTATTGTCGAATAATAGCTTGCAATTGATCTTGCATTTGTTATCGCAGATATATTACGAAACCATTATTTCTTGCTGGTAATTTAAAGAAATAAAATGGTCCAGATTAGCGGTTTCAGAGAGAGAGAGAGAGAGAGAGAGAGAGAGAGAGAGAGAGAGAGAGAGAGAGAGAGATTATGATGATGATGATGATGAAAAAATATAAAAGAGTTGAGAGTTCCTTTTGTAACCCCCACTGAAAATATATTAAATGTTACCAATTTAGTGAATATTAATGTGTGTTTTTGTGGAAGGTTCAAAAGGAACTACTTCCAATAATTAAAAAAAAAAAAAAAAAAAAAAAAAGCATAAGATTTTGTTGTCACTATAAGTTGTATCTGACTCGATCCTTTATACAAATACTTGCGTTTTTTTATTTGTATCTTTAAAGCTGCATTAAGGTTATCAATTTTCTGAATTTTTTTTGATTTTCTAAAAATATATTTTTTTTAAAAATAGATATCTTCTAACCACGATCCGTGACATTCATTTTCTAAAATTTCATTTCTTTTAGCTGTAAATAAACGGAATCCTCTGACCGGTTGGTCAGAGTTTTACGATGGTAATTATGAGCTTGGAGCATGCGCACGGATCATGTCGGATGTACGGAAAAACCCTAGAACCGAAAGTGAAACATAACAGATTACATTAATTGTCCTTCATTTATATCCGGATGTATTTGAAATGGTGTTTTGTATCCCTTACTAAGTCACAAATGACAAATTCAACGAAGTTCTGTGTTTAATTTATCGTATTTCACCGTTTTGAAAGTTGTGTTTAAATTACCCGGGTTTTTGATGACGTAACCATGTTCTAATATTAGATCCTAAATGCTGCATCTCGATGGGTAAATATTGTGATTTCTGCATTTATTCGAGCTTTTATCGTTGAACCAAATGTAACATTGTTCATTAGGAACATCATTAGTTAGATTAGTACCCGTTTTAATTTTTTCTTTGGAAAACTTAATGCAGCTTTAAATAAACATCTAATTTTACTCAAAAGACCAAAAATAGCTAAATAGCTCATCGTAACAATTTCTCTGAAAAAATTTACTTAGAATTTAATGGATGGAGGGTACAGGGAGACTTCTTATTTCAGCGAATAGCGTCGTGTTCATCATCCACGGCGTAATTCATGGTTGGATGGTTATAGTGTCGTTAAACGTTGCATCAGCAATTTAGGCTAATCGCGACTAAGGCAAGGTAATCTCTAAGAATTAACTTACACAAGTTCGTTCATGGATTGAGTGTGTTAATGGTCTGCCTCACACACTCGGGCGACTTTTGTTGAGGTGCTAGCTCAAACCTACGACCTTTGAATAATAAGTCATCGACCATGATCAATCGGACGCTCAACGGGATTTACGATCTCGGAAACAAAATGCAGGTAAATAACAGAAAAAAATCAAATGCTTTTAGATTTTAAAATAATTCGTAAATTAAATTTTGTGTTTTATTTCCGGCTAGTTTTATACAAAACCGTCGTCATTTCATTGTTTTACTTACTTTTAGCACTTGATTAAATCAGCTTGCCAGTATGAGTTATATAAATTTCATGTCGACATTATATCCACCGTAACTTATTCGCCTTCTTCTTAAAAAGAGTTCAAAATATGGGAAATAACATCAGCAAATTCTGGATTTGTATTTTGAGTTTAAATTTCTTTACCTTTAGGCACCAGATATGTCCAAAACATCTCTGATAGTTGGGTCCGGAGATACCAACGGTTTACGACAGCAGATCGACTTACTTACCAAAGATCATGACGTGCAGACATGTCGAATAGATGGCTGTTTTGACATTTGTAATAAACAGAACTTCCTTCTCATTTGGGTTGATATGGCGGTGTTGACCAGTCACGAAATCCTCAGTATGACGTCATCAATAAGGTAGAGATTGTTCATGGTACCATATTCGGTTTCAATTCTACCCCCTCAAATTTCTGATATTTTAATTCATAATTTAGTAGAATTTAGACACTTAAGTCAGTTATTTTGAAAATGTATTATTTTTAAACCTGTTTTATAATGCATTGGCGTGGTGCTCAAATCAAGGGAAATTTCATTTTGAAAAAAAATTTGAGGGATAAGCATAAGTTGTTTTGAAAATAATTGAGTGACAAAAAAGTTGTTATAAATGTATTTTATAAAATAGAAAAATAATAATAGATGAAAAGTTTAACTAATTTATTTATTAATTTAACTAAACCCATAAAGTCTTGAAAGGGGTCCAGGTGGGTTTCAAAATTTAATTCCGTTCTTCAAAAAATACGGAACAATTTTTGAGAAAGTAAAAAATCAAACATTCCGTACATTGTTTTTAGTTCATTAATTTTTTTCAGGTATGCTAGTAAATACAACAAAAGTACAGTTATAATAGGAGTAACGAGTACTCCTACATCAGGTTAGTGAGGG
This sequence comes from Tegillarca granosa, assembly GCA_029721355.1. Taxonomy (NCBI): domain Eukaryota; kingdom Metazoa; phylum Mollusca; class Bivalvia; order Arcoida; family Arcidae; genus Tegillarca; species Tegillarca granosa. The sequence continues at coordinate 11,542,657 of CM056606.1, read as the reverse complement.
ACAAAACAAAGGGGCTAATTAAATTAGTGTTAGCTAGGGGCAATGTAGACATCTATGGGTTGTTTTGCTTGTTTATTTATCGAGGATAAATCCTTCCAGAGTTGGAGTAATAAAGTTTTATGCTCGGTTAAGATCATTATATTTCAAAAGGTGGAGCGGAGTGGAGTAATGGTGTTTTACGCCCAGTCAAGATTCTTTCACTTATTTCGAGGCGGTCAGTTCTGGGATGGTGGAGGAAACCGGTGTACCCGGAGAAAACCACCGACCTTCGGCAAGCGAACTGACAAACTTTCTCACACTAGGATCTGTTTTGAGTGGGATTCGAACCTAGGCGGTATTTCAAAAGGTAAAAGAAACCAAAGAAAAATACGTACCTTTGACAAATGTACTAATAACATTACCGGATTCAGGACTCGGCGATGAGAGGCAGTGTGTGATCTGTAACCGAGCGCTTTAAAAAGACCAAAAAGTTTACCTGTTGGCTTGACGATAGATGATTTTTCCAAGCAATGAGAATTCTCAACTATTGCAGAACTAATAGTCTGGATTTAAGAGAAAATAATTTTTTACTTGGACGTTAAACAACATTATTTCAATCTATTCTCCTTTGCAAGAAACTAAGAGCACAAATTTACTAAAGCTACCGTAACACAGTTCTATGATTAGTCCGAGAGATCTGACGTCGATTTTATTTTACTTTTCGACTTTTGTAAAATCGACGTCAGAGATCGCGGACTATTCTTTGATTATCTTTTAAAAGCCGGGTCAAGAACAAACCGCAAGTCAACTTAGACTCTGAACTCTTGAACGATGACTAGGGTTTTTTTTTGAATGTGTTTTTATCTACATCAAATAGTCCTGAAGAAAAAATTAATATTAATTAAGTTGCCTGTTGATGTTTAAATTTTACCATACTTTTTTGTTTGTTTTAGCTGATCTACGCCTACACGGAATCGACGAAATCATGGTTAAACCCGTATCTAACAAAGAAATACAGGACAAATATTCCAAATGGACTTCTGTACAGTTAGTAACAAAAGGTACTCTCTCTCTCTCTCTCTCTCTCTCTCTCTCTCTCTCTCTCTCTCTCTCTCTCTCTCTCTCTCTCTCTCTCTCTCTCTCTCTCTCGTCGTTGCTACTTTTGTTGCTCCCTCGACATCGGTAAACATAAGCCTTCCATTTAACACATTTATGGACGATTTTCAACATTAACCATTTCAAAAACCTAATGGTATATTTGTTTTGTCATATTTGATTTCGAGAAACAAAAAATATCCATTTTTGATATAGCAACAATATCGCTTGGTTTCTTTGACTTGCCAGTAAAAAGGTTAGTTTCTGGTAAACGATTTTACAAAGAAAAAATATTGATATTCATAATATTGATGGGAGACCCCATGATTCATACTAGATCTCCTCTAAGAGGTTTTGCCGGTACCCTTTTTGTTGGAATACTTTATGATTATATGATTAGCTATTCAGTTTTTATAAAACTTTCTTATTATAATATACTAATATATACATATAATTATATATATGTATATATTTACTAGCGGAGGACAATGACTTTATAGAATTTGATGATAAAGTGCTATCGGCTCCTTCAACACCATTAACACCCGCAACACCAGCTACTCCCTGCACACCTGCATCGGTCAATGATGAAACTGACCGCTCCAGTTTCAGGTAATTATGATGTTTATTATAAATTTATAATAGGAAAAACTGTACAAGGGGTTTGTAAGTATTTAACTCGCCAACCTTCAATCCAATTTGTCTCATCGGTGTAGATTCCAGCGGTGGACCAAAAGTAAAAAAGTGGTTTTTTTTTTTAAGCTTCTACCCTTTTAAGCACAACAAGAACATAGTGAAATTGAGCAATGGAGGTGAGGTTTCGACCTAGTAAAGATTTTTTATTTAAAATATATCAAATATAAAAAATATATTCATTTTTGATTTTTGGAATAATGAGGAAACGAAGCACCCGGAGTAACCGCCGACCTTCGACAAGCGAAACGACAAACTCTCAAGCTAGGTTTTTCCAAATCGAATTCGAAATTCGAACCTAGGCGATAAAAGTTGATGTGATCGGTAAGCTTGCGCTTAAGACCATTCAGCAACCGTGTTCACACACGGACTTAGTATTCAAATTACTTCTTGAGATTCATGAGCAAAAAGCATGGTCATGTATATCTTTTATAAAAATGCTGATGCAGTGTAATACAATATTCAGTAAATCAACTCCTTGTTTGCAACAGCACTGATCTCACATTTTCTACCTGTTTCAAAATGATCTGGTAGGTCTCAGATAAAAAATCGTTTACATGTTGGAAGTAGAAGTCAATCCGTTTCGACCATCTAAAGATGTGAAACTACCTTCATTTATTTTCATCCTTTATAGCAGAAGAGTTTCAAATAGGAGAATAATTACTTAAAAAAAACTTCCATACATTATGAGTTAGTTAATTTAATTTGGTTATTTTATTTTATTTTTAAATTTAAGTTTATCAATGGACAGTGGTATCGAGTCGCCATCTCCAGCAACCCCAGTATCAATGCACACGCTAACAGCCTTGACTGAATTTACTCCCACAAGTATTTACCAGCCTGTAGCCAAACAAACGAGACAGCAAGCGGCCTCGGACCACACAGCTAAAGAGAAGATGAGAAGGTATACAGTTATAAGGTTCATTATTGTACTCTGTACCCAGTAACTTTTGTTTGGACCTTTTGTTTCCATTAAATGTAGGAAACTTCTCTAATCTTCACGATTTCCATATAAACAAAACATTTTTTAAGAAAAAAATCAAAATTCAATTTTTCTATGTAAATATAAGTTCACCAGATTTTCAAGAGGTGTATAGATGTATGATGGCGGCCTCACGAGTGTATGAATATATTCTTATCCAACCTTACTCCCCTTTTGTATCTATGTTGGATTTTTGAAAAATGATCACATTTTGGAAAACTGCGATGTTAGTGTACATGTAAATGGGGTAGTTCCGGCCCAAAACATTATAGGACTTCTGTCATGTTGAGTAAATGAGCGTCATTTTGACGAATAATTTATTTGATGAATTTCATATTTTATAATTTTATTTTTTTTTGCACTTCGGAGTCTACTGTTGCTTATTTCTGATATTTGTTCTTTAGGGAGAGGATCAAAGATAGCTGTGATCAGTTGAGAGTGCTATTACCTTACATCCGGGGACGTAAAACAGACATGGCGTCCATATTAGAAATGTGTGTGGAATATTTGAAGATTGTGAATGCGGCATTACCACATGGAGTACAGAATCAGGTCCGTAACATTTCGTCCTTGAGTACCTGTCATTCATTGGCTCAGTGCCATTGCATGTATTCTTGTGCTTTTTCAACGTGATTAAGGACCGAAATGGACTTATGGTATTATTTTTATTTATATGCACGGTGTTGGCTTTATCTTTGAATTTGACCATTTATTTTACCTTTGAGGTTGTACAAATAGGCATTTCTTTTGGTAAAATTTTTTATGTTTAATTTCGAAGTTAACTTTTGCATGGACTTTTGTAGACATATTTCCTCAAATTTCCCATGGACCTGTGTACTTTTGCATAAGAAAAGGTCCTGTTTTTGTGTTTTTGACTTATATAAGATTTCTTGCTTTCTTTGTAGGCTCAAGAATTATTTAAATAAGTCAAGCACTAAATTAGTGCTGTAAGCAAATATAACCTACAAGAAATATCTTGTGCCCAGTGAAAAAAAAGGTCCTACATATCAACAAACTGAAAATAGCATCCTGTCACATTAGGAACAATGGCAGGTTTAACAGAATTCCTAGTCTCGTTTAATCACTTGCTAATTTGATCCCAAAGGCATTGTTGTTAATTTCGAAACCTGCTTAATTTGCAGTTATTTCAGCTTTGATTATTTGGGGTCTTTTAATGTAGGTCAAAACGCCTCTCTTCAACGATGTTCGAATACCGGTTGGGCAGTATCTGATGTAATAAAATACGTCAGTTCGTTTGCCAAATGTTTGAGGTCTTGTACAAAATCTCCGTTATACCCTACTTTTGCAAAACTGGCAGCGGCAGCCTATTTCAGCAAACTAATCTTGACATAAACATTGAACATTACGCCACTTTTTACTCCTCTTTTTTCTATCATTTGGAAGCATTTTACTCCCTTCCGTTCTTTCCTTAAGTTGCGAACATTTATCCTAACTTCACCATAAATGATAACTTATTGTACCATTTTATTTTCAGATCATCGAGATTTTAAGTAAGGACACTGTCACGACCTCACCAAAAGGCGTAAAGAATAGCGTAAGGAAGTTAAAACGCGACAGAATGCAAGCCGCTGCTGTGCAAGCTTCAGTTGCGTCATCCGTAACCGTGACTGCGACGGCTGGAAAACCAACTACCAACGTTGTTCCGTCAATAATGGATAAACCGTAAGTCTAGCTCATTGTAAAATTTGGTTTGATTGTGCGTGTGCTTGACTGGTTTTGCAAACAAGCGATACTTTTTCATCATTTTTTGTTGTTTACCTGTTTTAAGGACAATATCCCTCTGGTTATGAAGTTAAAAATGCCAATTGAATTGTTACACAGATTTGACTAGTTTTGAAGGCAAGCTACACTTTTTCAACACTTCCTCAATACTGCTTGAATAAGGTTTTTTCTCTTGGTGTTAAAATAAGACTATATATATATATATATATATATATATATATATATATATATATATATATATATATATAGGCAAGCTCCATGAGCTTCATCGTTGATGGCTTGATTAAGCCCTTGAGAGTTTGTGTCTGGTTTGAGCACTGATGTTTAGCATAAAAGGTTTTGAATGGACCATATAGCAATTTTTTATTGCTGGCTTGTATGAAACATTTAAGGGTTAATGCCATAGCCCTGACATGATGTGAACACTGGGGTAAAGATTTAAAAGGATTCCGTTATAACAGGCGAGCTTCAATGTTTTTCTGTCAGTTTACTACGTTGCTTTTCTGTATCAAAAGTTTTGAAATTATGCTATACCGCTAACATGGTTTGAGTGCTATTGTCAATTCAAACCCTACCTTTGCGATGTATAAGGTTTTATGGTGGACTAGATTTAAAGGCAAATCCTAAAACAAATGATCAAACAAATTCATTTTAAGAAGTAAAGAACAGACAAACAGTTACTATGGTGATAAGGTAAACTTTGGAGGATTTTCTTTTGTCATATGTACATGTATTGTTTCAGACATTGTGAACTGCCACCTCAGATGAAGATAGATAATTTCTTAAGTAATGAGGGATCTCTGGGTCAGGACAGTGACAAGAAAAGAGGTAAATAATAATAATAATAATGATAATAACAACAAAAATAATAAGTTTTTTGAAACATTACATTGTTCACTGAAGTGCAAAAATTGCATGTTATTACTTAAAAAAAACAATGATGTCATAAGTGGAAAAGAATATTTAGAATCGAGATTGCTACAACACAATAGTCTGTTAATCTTGGTTTAAATATGTAATTTGTACCCGGATGTAAAAGTTTTCCCGCTTTTTTACCTAAGAGAACAGACGTTTAGGTCAGAAATTAAGATTTTAAGAAATTAATAGTTATGATTCCGATACCCTTAATAATCACGCCTGAACTCGTAAATGTGATGATACTTTTGGACATTTTCAAACCATTTATACCTGTTTCAAAATTGTCTTACAATCATATATATATATATATATATATATATATATATATATATATATATATTACAGACATTCCTCTGGTATTTGGTCTCTACACCTATGTAGATTCTGGTTGATGTATTCGGATGTAGTTTGAACTGCTTTAAAAAATAACATGAAAACAACAAAACTGTTGCCAGTTGATAATGCCATGTGCTACTTTTGAAGTCCAATTCAAAAGTTCGTCATTTGCTACTTTTGAATTGTGTTATTTTATAAAAATTCAAAAGTAGGACATGACAAAAAGAAAAATAAACACGCATTAAATAATGTCCGATGTGACTGACCAGTTATCAGTGGCCTGGTTTTAAATTTTAAAAGGTCCTCTGGACAGTGGCGGCACTTATCTAGTTTATTGGTGTATTTGCAGATTTGGTGAAGTCGGATTCCGATTTTCAGCAACATAAACGGTTCAGAGTTCACAGTCCCACGGGAAGTTTTAGCAGTTTACCACCGTCCCCGCCTGGTTCTTTATCTGTAAGCGGTAAGTATCACTACTTCAGTAGCTATCTTTCTTGCTAGAATTAACTTTTGTATCAAAATATCTTCTTGGTTCAATAAGCAACATAAAATAAAAAAAAACACGCGTTACATTTGGCCAATTGTCTTCACGAAGGGCAAAATGTGAAGTTGAGTCATAGTGTTTTACTATCTAATCGCACATTTCACTGACACAGTATGTCAAGGCGGTTAGTTTAGTCTGGTGGAGAAAACCGTGAGCCTAGACGGTTAGAGGTGTTTTATTACGTGAGGCTATCAAGACGATTCTGACCCCCGATGTCTCTTCTAGATGACAGGCGATTGACAAAGGAATAACATACATAGTTATTTATAATTCGGTTGGAACAAGTTGTATGTTCTCTAATAGGATTTTATGTGTTTATTATTTGTTATTTGCTTGTATTGTCAATATGATCAATCCCGTGTTTTCAAGCGCCATATTGTTTCAATTGTTTTTTTTTTTCATTTTTAAGATCAGCAAGCACCTTTTATCCATATTACACCTCATACCTCTTTGTATAGTGACGTAGACACTTCAAGTGCCCGGATGTTCCCAAACCATGTCTTCCAAGATGGCTTTCCGTCTACATCCGGTCCTTTTTATAACTCTCCATTAAATAAACCACCAGGAGGTTTAGACAGGGATCCATATAGTGTTTACTTAGATGCACATGTGTACCAGTATTACGGGAATTATAACCTCGCTCCCATAAGCGACTTATGTGATTCGTAAAAAGGAGATTTGAGTCGGGAATATAACATTATATAAGACACATTTAGTGGAGGGAAAATGTAGAATTTAACCGACGAATAACAGAGAAAATTACAAAGATGGCAAAATATAAAGAAATCAAAAGATTTTAGTAACAAAAACAAATGCAGAATTATGAAATGTGCAGGTGTGTGGAATTTACTCTCTAGTGGATCATTAAAATGTGCAGGTGTGTGGAATTTACCCTCTAGTGGATCATTAAAATGTGCAGGCGTGTGGAATTGCCTCTTTGTGGATTTTTATTAAAATATGCAGATGTGTGGAGTTTACCCTTTAGTAGATCATTAAAATGTTCAGACGTACGGAATTTACTCCTAAGTAGATCATTTAAATGTACAGGTGTGTAGAATTAACTCCTTAGTAGATCATTTAAATGTACAGGTGTGTAGAATTAACTCCTTAGTAGATCATTTAAATGTACAGGTGTGTAGAATTTACTCCTTAGTAGATCATTTAAATGTACAGGTGTGTAGAATTTACTCCTATAGTTCATTTAAATGCGCAAGTGAGGAAATTTACTTTTCAGTAAATCATTAAAATATGCGAATGTGAGAAATTTCTTTTTTTATTGGATCATCAAAATGTGCAGATGTATGGAATTTTTCTCTTGAGTGGATCGTTTAAATCTGTAGGTGTGTGGAATTTACTCTTAAGTGGATCATTAAAATGTGCAGATGTGTGGAATTTACTATTCAGTGGATCATTAAAATGTGTAGATGTGTGGAATTTACCGTTCAGTAGATTGGTGAATGGGGAATTGGTGGATCATTACAATGAACAGGATGAGAAATTTACTCTTAACGGATCATTAGAATGTGCAGGTGTGGAATTTAGTTTGCGTTATCATCAAATGCTTACTGATGTTTTTTGTTTTTTTTTTTTTTTTTTTTTTTTTGGGACTGAAAGATAATCAGTTATCCTAATTATGTAAAACTTACGTTGAGTTGATCGAATATTTTCTTAGGAGGAAATTTACTTTAAAAATAAATATAAAATGTCACAAATTTAGTTATACCACCGGGAAGATTAGCCATTATTATTATTATTATTATTATTATTATCTTGTTTTTGTTAATTAGTGTGATATAAGTATAAACATTAATGAGTTTTGTTTTGTTTTGGTTTTTTTCCAGAGTTTTACGTTGTGAACTTAGACCATGTCAGTGTTTTGTATATAAAATATAATTTATAGAATTTAGATACATTTAAATAAGGCTTTGCAACATATAGGGCATATGTCATGTATCACTTTTTTAATTTATTTTTTATTCAAAATTCAAAACGTGATATACACTGGTATGACAAATATAATATGTACAAAATTTGGAAAGTATAGCTTAAGAACACCTCTTCTAGCAGTACATCCTTAACATGTACACACTGTCAGGAGGGAATGCTTTGCTTTGACTCTTAAATCACACTAAGTGCGCATAAGTACAAAACAGTCCATAAAACATAATCGCACACGAACTTTTTCTTGTAGTAATCCACAGATATTAATATTCTTGCAGAATAGATGCAAAATTGCTGACGCCATCAAAAACAACACAACAAAATGTCCTAATGCCGAGCGCCAATCGAGGTCAGCAGTATCTCAGATTTCAAAAAAACAAGACGCAAGGATGCTAACGCTCAGACCACCACTGGTCCGAATTTCCTCTGACCTGAACACATTCTATGCCTAACGGCTGTTCAGAACAATTTCTATATCAAAACTCTGGGATTTTTCGATACCAACTGTTATCACCAAGAAGGGGTGCCGCCTCTTTTCGCTTTAAACTTAAATTATTTCTTGAACTAAAAAAATTAACTGGCCCTCTACCGATGAATGAATGCTTTGTCTTCCAAAATATTTAATCAATTCAGAATGTCATCGCGGTTGGAGAATTCGGATTATTTTCTTTGGTGTTAATGTTTGCCGACCGCTTCTTTTATTTTCAAAATAAGACCGAGTGACCACGCAAAACACTTGCATTTAAATATTTTAAAAGACAAATCATCTCTTTATTGATCGAAGTTAGTAACTTTTTACACCTTATATTTTCGGTACGAAGCGAAATGAGGCGACGCCCTTTCCGACTCCGGTATCGGAAAACCACGGGTTTTGATCTTAACCAACAAACAGCCGCCAGGTTTAGATTGTGTTAAGGTCTGAGGAAATTCGGACACGATCTCCCGCTCTCAAAGGCGGACGCTCTACACTGGGGCAACGAGGTGGTGTTTTGAAGCTTTTGAGACGCAGTTTCAAAATGCTTTTATTTTATTCATTAATATAATAAGTTTATGATACATTGTGATTGCATTACAATATTTTCATGTTAAACAATTGTTGGATATTGAAATGAACATTTTCATTGATGACCCCCCCCCCCCCCATTGGAAGTCTGATATTGATTCTATGGGTCTCCTACAATTTGAACGCATAGTGACAGTAAACCGTGACCCATCCAAATTAGGTAACGGGTAATATTTTTTGTGTTTATCTTTTATATATTATCACGCCTTCTTACGCATTTTTTAAACAGATCTTAATTAGATTGTTAATAACTTGTAAATTTGTGTTTCATGTAAAATACTCTAATCAAAACACTTTCCGTAAAAAGGGACATTTTAATTGAAAATATATACACTTGCCTTAAAAGTGGCTTTGGTTTGCTTGGTATTTATTACTGTTTAAATGTTGCTGATTTTGTATTGTTTATTAAGGTCCCTGGACATACTTAGATTTTTTTTTTACTAACATGACATATAATTTTCTATTCAAAATTTTTCGGAAACGGTTTTTAGTAGCTAATTTAGTTCGGTAAACCTTAATTTAACTAGCATTAGATACACGTAGGCGTGTTAATTAGTTTATAGGTCATATGAACCTCCTCTGTGAAGAAGAAAGTTTAAGTGTCTTTACTGTCCTTAATAATATTATGATGTGAATTTAATGTTCTTGTTTAACCAGACTTTATGGCATTGTTACGCTTTATGTATTTATTGTTTTAATTTAAGTTTTTATATTTATGTTTTATTATAATTTATTATTATCATGATGATGTTAACTTCAAATTTTGCGTTTGTTGTTGTTTTGATTATTTTTTTTTTGTTTAAAGGTAGGTAACTCTTGTTGTCTTATGATAAAAGTGCTATGTGGCTTACTGAAACGCTATGGGTAGGTAACTCTTGTTGTCTTATGACAAAAGTACTATGTGGCTTACTGAAACGCTATGTGGTCTACTCTTTTTTTTTCAAACTACGATCTCGCGTTCACTTTAACGCAGAATCCCATTTTAAAATTTCATTAAAAATTTTTTTACAGTTCATATGTCCTAAGAATTGAAAGTCGTCTAATCTGTTGGGACTCAGAAATGAAAATTTTGTCTGAAATTCAAAAGTCTATGATTATTGAAAGAGGATGTAACTGTTATCCATCTAAAACCAAAGTGGTCAAGTGTTTAGACACAAATTTATTATTTGTTAAACAGGAAGTTCGACGGTTTATTTTTAAGAGATGCCTTATTGTAAAATGGTATCCTTGGCGTAAAGCGTTCGACAAGAGTATTGTACTATATAGCTAGTCTGCAACAAAATAAAAGGGCGCCTCTTCCGACACCATTTGGTAGTGGGAAATTCTGACCCTACACACAGCTGTCAGGCGTAAAGTGTGTAAGATTCGGAGGAAAATCGGACTAAGTAATGTACTAGCAGGAAAAGAATACTGTGTTGGCATGACAAGAGTATTGTAGAGTAGAGTTCTTTCCCAGCATGTTAGGAGTAATGTACTAGCAGGATGAGTACTGTGCTAGCAGGGCTAGATTATTGTGCTAGCAGGAAAATAATACTTTGCAAACCTGACAAGAGTACTAAGCTAGCAGGACAAGAGTACCGAACTATCACTTTGTATTTTGGTACAAACCTTCAACTAACTCGCACATTCAAGGAACTTGTTTTAAGATTAAAAAACAAAAAATAGCGAAAACTTGTTAAAAATGTTTATACAACGCCTAACCGTATGCAATCAATTAACAGTATTGAAGGGAGCATTTCAATTTCGTCAGAGTTACCTCCCTTTGAATTGAAAAAATTATTTGAAGGAAAAAAATCGTTGGAGACCAAGAACAAGGGTGAATGTATTCGAGTCACGATGTTTTGAAAGTTATTAAAATGGTTTGTTATAACAAACACGTTGCTGATTTGTTGATATGAAACACGAGAAAAACATAAATATAATTTTGTGTAATATTTGATTTTTTTCAAAAACTACATGGACTTATTGGTACGGCGAAAAAAAAACATCATAATGGATCTTGCATCATTTTACAGCATGCTTTTACTAGACGAACTTTGCCTTGAAGCAATGTCATTGGATTACAATTTATATACAAATTTTTACCTATCCGATACGATACATTTGTCTTTAAAACGATACTATATGATACACTTTTATTCCTTTAAACTCCTGCTTTTGATAAAGATGAGTGAAGGAGTTCAAGTTGACCGTCGCCGACCCATCAAGATTCTTTCACTCGTATATAGGATGTCATTGTCGGATAGTGGAGGAGAATGGAGCAGTAACTGGAGTAAATCAACGACTTCTGGCAAGCAGACTTACACTAGGATTTGGTGTTAGAATCTGTGCGCAGTCATCTGTAACCGCGCTTAGAACACTCGGCCACCGGAACCCACTCCCCCCCCCCCCCCCCCATTCAAACATGGATTAATTGCTAAAGAAGGGCTCTGTCAATACTAACTTAGTATATCCCGGAGTGATTGTTAATTTTAAAAGAATTTATTTATAAAAAACTTATTTTTCTTTTAAAAGAGAATGAAAACGCTATACTGAGATTTTCAGAATCTTTTTTTTAAATTGCTAATTGGGCGATATTTCATACATTATCAAATCGTAATAACGTTTATATTTCTTGACGTGACGTTGGCGCATCGTTAAAGCCATCTTTTATGGTTTTACTGTTCAGTCTAAAATGGAGTTATACTACAATGCAAAAGTGAAAATGGACATCCCTTGAAAAGCTTTGTCTTGACATTTTTTTTTATCTAATTAATTTTTTTTTAATTATTTTTTTAATTGATATTTTAAAGAATTTACTTCAAATCCTAATACAACTACGGTAGCTCAGTTTGTTAAGTATTCGCTCGTTATGTGGGAGGTGGGGGTTCAGACCCCGGCCGGGTCTGACCAAGACTTCAAAATTGGTAGTAACTGTTCTTTCGCCAAGCACTCGGTACTTAGAAATGAAAGTTACGGGGTCCATCGGATGAGATCTTAAAAACCGATGTCCCGTGCCACGTAGGCGTGACACTTAGAAGAACCCTTCCTACACATTACCCTATATGCACTGTAGAGGTCAAAATTTCTGCCACTTCACCTAAAGCTGGTAACGTCTCGATATAAGTAATATTTTCTTGACTGAGACGTCAAACCCCTTGAAATAAAAAAAAAATCCTATACTTTTGTTTCACAATAAGTCTACCATGCGCAATAGCTAATTGAATGAACGCGGTTTACCGTTCATTTTTTCTTACTTACACTTTTATTTTGAGATATCCATATTGAATTAGAGAATAATTTTAAATGCTAGATTTTTTTCTGTATATATACTTAATTATCTATGAATTTTAGAAAAAATGATTCAAACAAATTTAAATGGTTTTCATAAAGAATTCATTTTAAACACGGCAGTAACACTACTGCCGAGCTAATGACCACATCAGTCAGTTCAAAACGGTCAGATTTTTTTCACATCTCTTATCTTTCCACAAATCTGCACAAATTATTCTTATGTGTAAATTCGATATATTTAAGAAACAGGTGGTTAAATTTGATAAGCGTGAAATTGAAAGTATGCAATGCGGTAAAAGTCTATAGTTTTAGAATTTATTTGAAGTGACTCTAGGGTCAAAGGCCGTGTCTAAAACTCAGCAAGAAATGGCGATACTTAATAAAGATATCACTGTTATGAGAAAATTTTGACAGTATTTTAGCTATTTACGAGTGTTTATAAATACGCGAATTAAGATAGAGGATATTATAAGCCTGATATTTAAATGCTCCCGATAATCAGTGGAATTTATCAGAGAAACAAGACGGATTTTCTCATAAGAACACTTATTTTGTGGTCATGGGATTGTTTTGATTTTAAAAATGCAGACGATACGAAAATAATGTTCATACGTGAAAAATATTAGAAAATGGGTCCGGTTTATTTAAAAACTGTATCATGCTTATTTATGTACTTTGACAATAATCGGAACCAATAAGTCCATGAGCCAGGTCCAGTAAATGGGGTAGTTATTACCTACAACCCTGGAATACAACTTTTTTTCCAACTAGTCAACATATCTCTTGATTACATGTGGAGCCTCGGCGGCCGATTGGTCTAAAGCGCACGCTTACGTCGCGGATCACAGCGCCTCTAATCGCCTGGGTTCGATTGGGACAGATCCTAGTGTGAGAAAGTGTGTCAGTTCGCTTACCGAAGGACGGCGGTTTTCTCTGGGCACTCCGGTTTTCTCTACCATCCAAGAACTGACTGCCTCGAAATAAGTGAAAAATGTTCACTGTGGCATAAAACTACATAACTTCACTCTTGATTACATTTAGAACTGAGTAATGGCAAGTTTGACAAATTAGCTGAAAACAATTTTTGGCTGATCGCGAATATAGAATATGAAATATAATAATATATATACATATTGCAACAGTGCAACACAAGAAAATGGGTGAAAATGTTGCAAATCAATAAGATACATATACTAACAATTCCAAATGAAAAAAAAAACAACAACAAGCATTATAAAACCTGCTATTCAAAAAATATATGTAGAGGCAAATTCCAAGAAAGTCTGTAATTCACACACACACCCACCTATCCATTCTAAAAATCATAAAAACTATATATTTAGAATTTTTAAAGATACTCATTTTTTTTGAAAAAAAAATTATATTGATATTTTTCAACCAGCATAACACATCCTGATCTATTTATTTTCTACTTATTCATTCTATCAATCAAATAAATATATTATTGAAATTTTAAAAAATTCTCACTTTTTGGAGAAAAAAATAATTTTATTGATATATAATGCCATCCAATACAAGACATCATTATATAATATGCTAATTGTAACTCATTGATGTTTTGTGCGGCAGTGATGTGAAGTGGAATCATTTTACGTTCGATTAAATCTAAAATATTTAAATAGTAATTAAATATCTTATTCAATGAAAAAGGAAAAATAATCTAGACCATATACAAATATAACAGTTCTATGTCATTTATTTATTTTTCTGTTGAAGTTGCAATTTCACTTTGATGTTCTGGTTGTTTGATATTCAAGAATGTCGAGGTGTTTTCATTTAATGCATTTATTTTCTCTCTCTCTCTCTCTCTCTCTCTCTCTCTCTCTCTCTCTCTCTCTCTCTCTCTCTCTCTCTCTCTCTCTCTCTCTCTCTACCACTACGGTAACTCAGTTGGTAGATGCTCACTTTATACATGTCTGTGGAAGGCCGGTTTCAAACCCCGGCCGGGTCTGACCAAATACTTGAAAACACTCGGCATTTAGAAAAGAATGCTTCAGTGTCCATCAGAGGAGACCTTAAAAACCGATGTCCTGTGTCACGGCAGGCGTGACACGCTAAAGAACCCTCCCTGCACATTGTCCGTAGCGCACTGCAAAGGTTAAAATTTCTGCCACTTCACCCATAGCTGGTTATAAGTGAAACATTCTTGAATAGGACGTAAAACACAATTGAATCATGTCAAATCAAATGTTTGTGATGTTTGTAAGTTCGCTCTCATAGCTTGTAATTTGTAATTAATTCCAGTTTCCCGCTTCCCCTTCACTATCCAAAACCTCAAGACTGTCTCGATAAGTTTCTCTCTCTCTCTCTCTCTCTCTCTCTCTCTCTCTCTCTCTCTCTCTCTCTCTCTCTCTCTCTCTCACACACACACACACACACACACACACACACACACACACACAAATTTATCTATTTTTAATGTCACTGAAATCTTGTTATGAAAAGTTATTAAAAAAAAAAAAAAAAAAAAAAAACATGGTTTACGAAAAAAAGAAAAAACTTATACCTACACTTTATAAGTTTTCCTGAGACCACAGAAGTCCAGCGGTTAAGACGAATCAGGCTTGTACTAAACAAGGGGAGGGGGGGGGGCTTGTAATTTGATATATTCTTGTCGGAACTATCTTAAAAAATAGTTAGCAATACATTTAAATTTTAAAAAATGTAGTCTAGAATAATAAAAAGGCAGAAAAAAAAATTATTGTATCATGCCATACTGCTTTGCATAAAAAACATTCTGTAATAAATTAAAATAAAATTAAAATTGGATGAGATTAAGAAAAAATATTAACTTTTTGTTGTAAAATAATTATATAGATGCATTCATTTTTCATTTCTAAAGTAATAATAATAATCATCATCTTCATCATTATAATCATCATCGTCGTCGTCCTCGGCGTCGTCGTCATTATTATCATCGTCGTCGTCGTCCTCCTCGTCGTCGTCGTCATTCAAAGTGGTTACTATATCAACTAATTTCATCATATTCAAATTGCATTTTCATCGTAAAAATAATTTTTTACTGATGAAAAGTGTGGCAAAGTTTAAAAATGATTAACGATATCTTATTTCCAGTTATGAGTTGAAAAGAAAGAAAAATAAAGAAAAAAAACCCTCGATTTATAGATTTTCCTTCATACAAACTAAAAATTTTCCCATACAGCGGACATGATTACGATTAGTCATCCAAATCTCAACATCTAGCTGCACTTCAACGGAAGTCACTATTGGACTTATGGGATTGATCGAACTTAAAAAATCACTCTTTTTAAAAGCATTAATTGACATTTCACCTCTTTAATTCTCCCGTTATTAATAAAATCGATACCAACAAACAGTTCCTATGAGAACCCATTTAGATACTAACGATTCATATTTTGTAATTTTCTCACGATATTTCTGTGTATTCCCACCATGAAATATGGATATGTATTTCTCGATTCCAATACATTTTTATGTTTATGGTAATATTGTATATTTATAAATATTTTCAGAAAAATAAGAACCGTATAATTAATGATTATATGGTTTCGGTTCACTTGATTAGGAGAACATCATCTCAATTTTCAGAGTGTATTTCACTATTTTCCCCAAACGATTTTGAGGACATTTTTTTCCCAATTTCTTCTTTTTCTTTTCTTTTCTTCTTCAATCCTTGTCCATGTGATTCCCTGGATTTTCGGAACTTCATAGCAATAAATAAGAAAAAAAGCGCAGATGTGCCTTTCCTCCTTTTTTGGACTAGCTCCATCCTAACGGTTTTTGTCACAGTTGAGACTAAAACTTGAACCTAGACGGTTTTCGTTTTTAGGGCATAATAATGACATCCTTTTATAATATAAGTTAGTTTACTACAATATATATATATATATATATATGATTTATATAAGTGATAAGTAGATAATTGAAAAGTTGTGATAGCAAGATGTACGGGGATTTAACCTGATTGTCATTTTGAAGAACACTTTAAGCTTTTTTATTTCATATTAACTTGTTTACTTAATTCATTTATTCATTTCATTCATTCATTCATTTATTTTTCATTTATTTATTTATTTATTTATTTATTTATTTATTTATTTATTTATTTATTTATTTTATATATAACTACCATCCCTATGAACTTTATAAACAAATGGTCTTATCAATAAGATCTGGTTAAAATATGAAGTAAAGAAACTTTAAAGCAATGGTCTTAATTGACAGATGGTATTTATATACATATATGTTGAAAATTTAATATGAAGCAAAGTGTCATGTGCTACTTTTGAATTGTACGGAGCCCCGTTAGTATCACAGACAAATAAATATAATGAAATCGAGCGCGCGATTTTGGAAATCGAGCCCACGACTTTGAAATCGTGCGCGCGATTTTCGAAAACAAGCGCACTACTTTGAAATCGATGGCACGACTTTGTAAAATTTAAAAAGTCGTGCGCTCGATTTCATTATATTTATTTGTCTGTGATACTAACGGGGCTCCGTAGAATTGTACTATTTCATAAAAGTTCAAAAGTAGCACATGACAAAAGGAACCTTAAAATAGTGATTCCAAAAGACATACCGTCTTTATAGGGGATGATGTATGTGAAAGATGGTCGTTATGTGCAGAATGTTCAAATTTAACCAAAAGTAAAATTCCAATATCTGCCCATGAAACCATTATAATTTTTTTTTCACAAAACCCGAATTTTGTAAGGTTTATTGCGTAATTCTCCCATCTTTTTTTAGATTAATTGATCGAAATACAACTATAACATAACGAAACTGTCGTATTATAAATTTTTGAATTTTCTGAATGAAATATTCAAAAATTTATAATATGTCAAAACTACAAAATAAACACATGAACAAGGTCCCTTTTACCAGCGTCAGAGAGAGAGAGAGAGAGAGAGAGAGAGAGAGAGAGAGAGAGAGAGAGCTGATAACAGCTGATAACGTTAAAAGAATTTTATCAGAAATAATAAGCATATAGTAAAGTCGATTGTTACTGATTTACATGTACATTGAATTTAAATATCAGGAAATGCGCTTAAATGGGTTAAAAATCTTTCGCTCAAATCGCCATTACTTTGTCGTTCATGATGTACTTTTTTCAGTCTGAGGCAGTTTGTCAGTAAGTTTATCAAAGGTGAGTGGTTTCAGGTTTTCTCTACCGTCCCACTGGACTGATCGCCACAATATACATTTAGAATACCGACTTTAGAGTTTAATTCCGATATTGCATTACCGCGCGATATTTTGATCGTAAATTGTTAAAACAAGACACATTTCATAATTTTGTTTTTAGAACAAGTGGAAATATTTTTAAATTTATTTATTTTTTATTTTTTTAATCATTGAAACCAAGTAACTTTTAATGTACTTGTAATTTCATATGCTTCGTTAAAATACTTCATTTTGCACATCCTCATGAGCAGAGTTTTAAATTTTCACGAAAAAAATTCTTATCATGATAATAAAAGAAAAGTATATTTGAATTAAAATTTCTGCTAATGGCAATTTTATTTTATTTTTTTTTTTTTACCGCTGACTTATTATGTATCTTCATAGAAAAATACACCCGACACGCCAATAAATTTTTAATCCAATCCATAACTCTATGACAATGTCAAACATATGCTTTATATACAAAATTGACAACCAATTTACGCGAATGTGAAAAGGGGAATTCAAAGAAATATATTTATCAAATTGATTTTCAATTTTAGATAAACTTTAAATGAAACGAGAAAAAAAAAACCCGGGAAATTAAAGATAAGAACACTTGGAATATTGAATTTTCATTGACAAGGAATATAGACTCTCAATAAAACGCGCCGTCGATCAAGATTTTTTACTCGTATGTGCAATATGTATAGTTGCACATCGTGAAACGCGATTAGGCACGATGTTATTGGATATGATCATTGTACTCTCGTTATAAGTCCATTGAATTGTAATATTTGTTTTTAAAAATCACTTTTGCACCGACTCGCATTCAACTTTATGAACCTACTAGGAGATATATTAAGATTTCTATCATAATTTTATTTTCATCACACTACACGGTAAAAACTGTATATAAGAAATAAGAATAAGAACCTTTAAGATGCCATATGTTTTTTTAAATATTGAAGAAAAAAGGAACATTAAAACGTTAATATAATTTGACAGGTGGTCTTAAATAGTTGGTGGTTGAGAGAGAGAGAGAGAGAGAGAGAGAGAGAGAGAGAGAGAGAGAGAGAGAGAGAGAGAGAGAGAGAGAGAGAGAGAGAGAGAGAGAGGGGAAATCGTATCCGCAAGCGCGCGCTTTAGACCACTCGGCTTCCAAGTTATTTATTTTATCTATGTTTTTTGCCTGAACCGAACCACAGTGCCGATCCTTGATCTGAACCAGACTCGTGGTTTAGATCACTGATCTGAAAAAAGATTCACGATGTCGATCACTGATCTGAACGAGATTCACTGTGTCGATCAATGACAAGTGCATGCTTGGTAATACAACAGTCACTACATCTTTTAAAGTCTTCGCCATACCAGGTAAGGGCTTAAACCCCGACATACCCGTAGAGAGCGAGCACTTGTACATCAGCTGTATATCAGAGCCTGGAGAAAACTACAAATATTTGGCAGTTTGATTGCCGAAGGTCTGTGTTTTTTGGGGCACTACGGTTTTCTCAACTAACCAAGAACTAACCGATTCGAGTTAACTGTAAAAATCTTGACTAGGGCCTCAAACAACTAAACCGATTGAGATTCCGTAATGGGGGGTTGAAAAGTCGCGTTTTGAAGTCCCTTGATACACTTCAACTGATTTATCCGTTTAAACGTTTATCCGATTAAAAACATTGTATTTCACACGCGCGCGCGCGCGCGCTCGATATTAATATTTATGTCACCTGTGCCGCCGTACTAAATGCATGGATATCTTTTCTATCGTACTGTAAACATGCTAAAGTCGAAATACACGACACCAAAAGATTTGTGCAGCAGAGTCAAGAATCGGGGCCTGCGCAGACTCGCTTTAATCAAGTAAATAAAACTCATGAAGTCCTGTCAAACAATAAACGCCGGGTGGTGATGGCGGTTGGGTTCGACCTTAGTTGACTTCAAATCTTTCGTCTTGTTGTGGTGCCTATGCCGGTACCATCAATATCGGTTTAAAAAAAACGCCTCGTCGCGAAAAACTGATGCGACGTTAAACAACTGTAAACCAAACCAAACCGTCATATATGCACTTTGTTGCTGAAAAACTGCTGACGTGGCGTGGTAGAGCATCCTCCTCGTGAGCGTGAGTTCGAATCCCGTCGGGGTCATACATTTGAGATACTGCACTCTCGCCATACGTTCAGCACCAAGGGGGGAGGGGAGTTGGGGGCTCTGATAAATCACATCGTCTTGTTGAGAAAAAAAAAATTCAGTGAAACGCAATTAATCGTTTCATCCCAAGTGTGCTATTTTTGAATTTTTATGAAAAAAAAAATTCATATGACACTTTTGAATTTTGAACTTATACATTTAACAAAGCACTGTATGATGCATCCATAAAATTAAAGTAGTACAAAGAACATTTTGTCTGTTGTTACTTTAGAATGTGCAAGTTTTCGTAAAATTCAAAAGCAGCGCATGGCATACTACATATCGGGGTGGGGTGGGATTTTTTTTATTTTTGATATATAAATACATTGAAATATCATTAAAGTTAAAATAATAATAATAATAATAATAATAATAATAATAATAATAATAATAATAATAATAATAACATATTTATAATAATTTGATTTTAATGATCTTTATCATCAAACTTCAATATAACACACATTCACATATTAATAATTATAATAATAATAATAATAATAATAATACCATGGTATCGAAGAGTAACTAATACGAATTTAAAAAAAATTGTAACAATTTTATTTGCCCTATACACGTCCATACAGGCCAAGCCCGAAAAGACCTTCATATATGTATAACAATTTTAAACTTCGTTAAATACAATGCAGTTGTACTCTAAAACACCCTTCTTATTTATATCGGGTTTTTATTCAGAGCAGGTTTTTCTAATAACAGTAAAAACCCCGTGTCTGACAAAAAAATTGAATGGCCAAAAAAGAAACCCGAGTCAGCAAATGAAAGAGGTTATTATGCGTAAATTCTGCAGTTGAAATACTAGATTTAAAGCCTTTTGTTATTACAGTGTTAAGGAATGCTTATAAAAATACATGTATACCACGAACAAAACTGTCAGATAGATCAGCCAGCTTTAAAATATACCAGTGTGTGTGTGTGTGTGTGAGGGAGAGAGAGAATCTGAAAGAGAGAGAGAGGGGGGGTATCTGATATTTTTCCATAAAATGAGAGAGAGAGAGGGGGGGTCTGATATTTTTTCCACAAAATGAGAGAGAGAGAGAGGAAGGGAAAGAGAGAGAGAGGGAGGGAATGGTCTTTAATACATATTTAATTCAACATTATATCAAGGGTGTGCGTGTGTGTAACATACAACTATTTACATATTTTTAAAAAATGTCAGATAGGGAGGGGTTGGAGAAAGAGAAAAAATAAAATAAATAAACAAATCAGAAAAATAATCAAGTTTAATATCTAAACAAAATACTGCCTCACAAGCAGCAAGAAGTTTTTTCTCTCGCTGGTACTTGTAAATTGCAGATGTTTTTGTTCGTTTAAAGTGCAAAAATCTCACATCGACTCCGCGTTTCTTTTTATACGTGAAGATAAAGCGAAGAGATTACAGTATATATTCTGATACTAATCTAACGCAGGAGATTTTGAACTACGTTTCAAGAGACGGGGGAAGGAGTTGAAGATTTAGCAGATTTCGAGTTTACTTACAAATGTAGGTCATATCTAGTGTACCGTCTGTAAAATCTTTATAATATATTCTGGATTCATGAATGCAGAATACTCTTTTTTTGCATTCTGAAGAATAAAAATCGGGGCCATCTCAGAAGTAGGAAACTGCTTTAATGGGTGATTAATGCCTGTTGCAATTAGTTTACACGCATTTTCAATATTTTACCAATTGGTTAGGACACTTTTCATAATAATAATAATTATAATAATAGTAATAATAATAATAATAATAATGAGAAGCAAAATATGTCCAATTACATTTATACTGATTGTTTTAAAACCAATGCCCATTTCTTTAATGAATAAAAATTATTTTAAAATTTATAAAGTGTACTGAAATATGTTAATAACATTTTTGAACCTGCAATTTATTTAAACATAAGCATACAGAGACAATTAAATAACATATATCTTTATAAGTCAATGCAGCTGATATATGGTGTAACCAAATATAGAAAATCTCACGAGATTGTTTCCATTTCCGGTTACTTGTATATTTATAATCTCGCGAGATTTTCTTCGTTTCCGGTTTTCCGGTTGCTTATACATTCACAATAAAAATGTTATAAAGCAAATTTGTTTTCGCACCAACAGGACTGCAGGGATTACTAAAACAAAAAATTGTGATTTTTTAAAATTTATATATATTTTTTTACATAACCATCACAGTTAATTGAAATACTAGGCAATAAAAACTGGCCAGAGTTTGGAATTTGTGAACACCAAATGAACTAGATCATTCAACTAGATCAAAAAAGTTTCTACATCGTCTGAACCATGTCCTTGAACATGAGGATGAACAGATTGTTTCACGAATTTAAAACACACACATCATGCCTGACGTAATGGCTGGTTTGAAATATCATATAATTGTTATGTTTTAATTCCCTTTTTTAATATAGTAAAGTTAGTAATAATAAAAACAACTAAAAAAACACTACAAATGCATAATGATGTTTTTAGATGTACGTGTATTTCTTGAAGAATTATAACCACACAATTTTGATCCACTGGACGAATAAAATTTTTAATTTTTTGGTCCAAACCAAAAAAAAAAAAAAAAAAAAAAAAAAAAAAAAAAAAAAAAAACCATCTTGCTCAGGATCATTCGGAAGTTCTAATTTACATTTCTTGGATAATTATCAGTTTCCAAGACATTTCCAAACCGTTTGTTCTTGGAACAGGAAGCAGGAAAACTGCTGGTTTGTGGCCTTGACCAGAGACACTGGATTATTTTTACCCCGAATGTGTCTAGACGATATAGAAAGTTTTATATAACAATTTAACTACAATGTGATTTATATAAAATGAATATATTGATTATCTATGTAAATTTTATTTTTAACATTACAAACACCTTTTTAAGGTGAACAACAAGATATTGAAATTGTAAGCATATTATTATTCTTAAACTTAACAACATAGGTTAATAAATATACCAATCCACAATTACAAAATGGCGGGACTGTATACTATTAAAAAAACTTAAAATAAATAAAAGTCACTTAAAGTGATACAAGCAAAAGTATTTGACAGACGGGTTTAAATTGTTGAAATCTATTTGTTAAAACAGCCTTACTTCCCGTAAGTTATCGCCACCTGGCGGTTAAGGGGAATAACTCTACAACGCCTTTCAATTCTTTTTTCTTGCGACTTGTTTTTCGAAATTTTGACATTATCTAATGAGTATTACAACTTTTGCCAAGGTGTGCCGAATAACAAACACTTGACTAACTATCTTTGTCTTTTAGAAGCCTCAGATGTAATATAGACTCTAAAAGTCTTGCCGTGTGAACAACGTGAATTTGCAAAATCGATACGATTAAAAACCACGTCAAATAACGTCACTAAAACTGTTTAAGACTTCTAAAAGATCAAATTATACTCGGATATGAAATCGGGGACTTCAAGCGAGCTTAACACAATTAAAACACTCGTTTGTTTTTGTTTTCAAATACGTCAGTGGTGAACACTGTAAAGATCCACGGATTAAAAGTTCTTTAACGAAAGTAATATAAAAGATAGAACATTTAATCCTAAGACCATTATGTGACGTCACTCACGTTTTCCCATCAGAATAAGACATAATATCAGGTATACTATATACTTGTATCACTTTAAGCTTAAATAATATATTTCACCAAACAAATTTGACCTTTATCTCTATAAAATAGTCTATTGAAAGAACTAAGATTGACTTAAGCACCACAATGAAAATATCACGTGACCTAAGGGTAGACCATCTTTAACAATTAAATACCACGTGACCTAAGGATAGACCATCTTTAACAAAAATATCATGTGAGCTATAGGGAGACCATCCTCAACAAAAATATCACGTGAATTTAAGGGAAACTATCTCAAATAAAAAATCACCTTTAAAAACAAAACACCATCTTCATCGAAAAAAATAATTTATCATGTGAACAAAGGGGAGGCTATCCCAAACATTTAATCGAACTAAGGGGAGACTTTTTCCCCATCGTGACCTAAGGAGAGACATTTTTTCATAAAAGGGAAGATGAATTTAAAACTAAAAATCTGTCAATATTTTAGCTGATAAAAACAAAATTCTAAGCATGCCGTGTTCATAATGACTCATTAAAAACAACGGGAAGAGGTTGTGGTGTTTTACGCCAAATTCAAAATTCTTTAACTATTTAATATGATCAGATACGGGATAGTGGAATAAACCGTGGTAATCGAAAAAAATGGTATTATTATAAAATTTTGAATATTCTAAATGAAGTATTCGAAAATTTATGAAATAACAAATTTATCTAAGTATAGAAACCTATCCGACTATTTTTATCACACTTGAATCTGCCTCTGTAGGATTCGAACCTAGACCGTGAGAGGCACTAAAAACTAGCGCCTTGGATCACTTGATCGCAAATAGATGCTAATTATCAAGTTATGTCCAAATTAAAATGTTTCGGATAGACGCCGATTATCAAGTTATGTAATAAAGTTTCAGGAAAAAACATTTCAGAATTAAAAAAAAAATTGATTCGGTTACAAAAAAAAAAAATCATTAACATAAGGAAATGCACACAAAAAATTGAAACGTTGCGGACAAGGAAATAAAATAATTTTAAATGTTACAAGATTTTACGATAAAAACTAAAATTATCTACTTATGCGACAATCTACCTTTCTTAAAAAGTGCAATTTACACTTCCGTCTGGAAAATTAAGTTTACTGCGATAAATTAAATCCGACGGTGTGAAAAATTTTCATATCAACTGTTGGAAGTGACAAATTGTGTTTCCTGGGTAAAAAGGTTTTTGTAGCACCTCGTTACCACCTACGTGCGTGTTACTTTTTTGTCCTTCCTTCCTTCCGTTTAGGAGACGGTCAAAAAAAGTAGGAGTTGATAATCTTCGTTTTGTAACAGTAGCCTACATTTAGAACTCATTTTAGGATACCATAATTTTCATTGTCCAAACTTCTGAATACTCTCTCTCTCTCTCTCTCTCTCTCTCTCTCTCTCTCTCTCTCTCTCTCTCTCTCTGGCCAAGATCAATTCGTTGGAGATCAGGTCCCATTAGTTTACAAACAGTCAAATCTTACAGACGGACTCTAGTTATTTGAGATAGTATTCCTTAAATCCCTTAAAAAACCAGACACACAAATTTGCTTAAAGTTGGTGTTGTGTGCAGAATTTCAATTTTTTACCCAAAAGATAATTCAAAATTCCTGACTTGACAAGTGCATAATTTTCAATTTTACTTTTCGTAAAATTCAAAGTTCTGCACATGACATTTGAGAAAATAAAATAATAAAAACGAGAGAGTCAAAATAAACTGTGATAATTCTGAATATCTTTTTTTTTTTATCGAAAAAGATCACATCGCCATAACAGTCCCAATAGTCCACTATAAAATATTCAACTAAAGAAACCTCGATTTTTTTTGACTAGGTACGGAGATGTTTAAACAGATTAGGAAAATCCACATATTTGCTACATAACTTGTCATTTGGCTGTTTTGTGATATATATATATATATAAACTTAAAAGGTTTTTTTCTTAGAAAAAAGAAAACGTTTTGGTGAAAAAAGTTTTATCTTTTAAATGCTAAAAAACATTCAATTTCAAACATGATGACCTGCACTAAACATTTCTTAAAAGTGAATAAAATATTCAATGACATCATACCTTTTTTTTTATTATTTATTTATTTGGTTTTTTTTTTTTTTTTTTTTTTTTTTTTTTTTTTTTTTTTTTTTTTTTTTTTTTTGCTGACTCGGCAAAAAAAATGACAATTAAAATTATTCTTCGTCATTTCACAAAAAAAGGTGACAAGTATATGTATTTATTTAAATAACAATTAATTCTCGAAACAATTCATTTTCTAACGAGAAATTTGCCATGCCATTATGCAAATGTTTTTAAATACTTTTCTCAAAATAAAAATTTCATTTTTTTTTTCAAACTCTGGCATTTCCCATACAACCAGCCAAATAACATTAAATATGAGTCAAGCTTAAGTAACTGGATTTTCCTAACCTGTCTTACATTACAGAAAAATCTCAACTTTACACTGCCAAACACATTCAACATATCAAATACGAATCTTTACATAGCATTTAAAAAGTATACATTTATATTCTTTTCTGAATATATACTTATATCAAATAAAATTATATTGTTGTACATATTAACAATGACTAAACCATTTTGTATTAAGTTTAAACAAGCACAAAAAATTTGAAAGGAATAAGTACATGTACCCCATGTTGCGGAGACACGTGTGGCTTAGAGGTTAAGGTTGTCGGGAATTATGATTTAAAGGTCGTGGGTTTCAACCCAAGTTTGTTGTATGTATTTCTCTCAGCAAAACATTCAATTTTATATTTCTACAGTTCGCCAAGTTGCCAAAAGAACTGAAAAACTGAAAAATGTGCTAGGGGTATAACCTTGCGATGGAATGACAACCCACACTAGGGGAGTAGTGTACCCACACTTGAAGCCGGTCCTGTTGACTCGGGACACAGAAGTCCAAGCATTCAATCTTGAACGTCATTTCTTCGTTTCAAATGAGACATATGTCATGTGTTATTTTTTGAAATATATTTGTGAAATAAATTTATCCAGAAATAGCACATTCATGATCATTTTCATGTTATTTCACGCGACCAATAACCCATCCGATGGTTTGACTGTCCAAACTTTTCATTTTATAATTTTAAATAAAAAAATTACTGTTTGATACGCGCCTGTAAAAGCAAAATGTCTGTTCAGATTTTAAAAAGAAAAAATACTGGCATTTATACAATAATGATAAATTGAATACGACATTCTGAAATTTACTCAACTGACATTCAAGAAGACCAGAAGTTTGAAAACGCACGTGAGAATATTGTCTACGTTTTGACTCTGATGTCATATCTTAGTAGTGACACTAAGCAACGAATAATAGTGTTTCTGACAACACCACTTACATACAATAGGTGTCAAGTCACAGGTAAATTTTAAATTGTTTTTCAGCACACACTTTCTCTCCTTCCAAAACAAAGACGTAACAAAACAAAAAGTGTCAAAGCACATGTAAACTTTTGTATCTTCTGCTCACTTTCTCTCCATCCAAAACAAAAACGTAATAAAAACAAGTGTCAAAACACAGGTAAAGTTTTATTCTTCCACTCACTTTCTCTCCTTCCCAAACAAAAACGTAATAAAACAAGAGTAAGAACACAGGTAAAGTTTTATTCTTCCACTCACTTTCTCTCCTTCCCAAACAAAAACGTAATAAAAACAAGTGTCAAAACACAGGTAAAGTTTTATTTTCCGCTCACTTTCTCTCCATCCCCCCAAAAAACGTAATAAAACAAAGTGTCAGAACGCAGGTAAAGTTTTGTTCTTCCGCTCACTTTCTCTCCTTCCCAAACAAAAACGTAATAAAACAAGTGTCAGAACACATGTAAAATTTTATTCTTCCGCTCACTTTCTGTTCTTCTCAAAACAAAGTGTCAAGTCACAGGTAAACTTTTAATTCTTCCATTTACTTTCTCTCCTTCCCAAACAAAGACGTAATAGAACAAATAGTCTCAAGTCACATGTAAACTTTTTATTCTAACGTTACTTTTTCTACTTCCCAAAGACTTAACAAAAGAGTCAGGTCACAGGTAAAGTTAAATTCTTCCTCACTTTCTCTCCTTTACAAGCAATGACGTAATGGAAATAAAGGTGTCAAATCACAAAATTTTTCGTTCACACGTTCTCTCCTTCCCAAACAAGGAGTATTAGAACAAATAAGCGAGATATGTATGTTTGACAAACTTCTTAGCATCACAACTGCTCTAATAGGTAGGATTATTTATCTGGTTTTATCAATTTTCAGACTGGGCATATGAATGAATGGTTCCTCAGAATTTGATTATATTATTTTTTAAAAACAAGTCAAAAGTTTGTAAAAATTTCTTGCGTGCCAATTTTGTGTTTACTTAATAAAAAATTTGGAAAATATTTTTTTTAAAAAGTATTTTTTTTTTTTTAGTAGGTAACTTAAGAGCTTTTTCAGTTAAATTTGATATTTTATGGGAGTGGAATCACATGCATTAAAAAATTACAAAATAATTGCATTCTCTTCATAAAAAACTGTTGCACTACATATATCATTGTAATGTGTTATTAAACTTTTTAGATTATAGGAGTGAATTTTTTACTTTTATAAAAAAAAAATTAAACAACATACATGTTTAATGTTTGTTTTGGTCTGTTTAAATGACATTGAACAAATACAAAAGTATGATAACAAAAAAATAATAATGATCACCAAATTTGATTTTAAATCTAAATAACTCGAATACCAACAAATATCACACACACACACACACACACACACACACACACACACACACACACAATAAAGACCACGTCACCTACAAAAAGTAAATAAAAACATTGATTTCACTGGAGAAAAAACAACCAGAGCAGCGGTGACATGGATTTCAAATAATAATTTATAACACTCAAATTCTAAAAAAAATTTGTGTCATTATGCATTGATTTTTGTAACAAAAAATACTAAAATATGTTGTAAACTTGCAAACTGCTTTCATAAACTGTCAGACAAAACTATAACACCATAGGCTGGGTTTTTTTTTCTACTGTGTAAAGGCTAAACTCTTTTATGCGTTTATTTTCGTCTGCCGACGTTTACTTCGAGAACGGAGAGTCTCAGGTTTCACAAATTCTCTACAAACTTTTCATTCACAACTTCAAGATCGGTTTTTATAACCCTGAAATCTGACAACAGAATCTGCCACATTTTAAATTTTCTTCTTCAAGTATTGTGCAACGGTTGAACGACCGGGGATATCTAATTTCCCTGCACAGCACTACAAACACGTTGAATTTATAAGCCACATATTTTATAATTCACGTTTTTTCTTCTCTACGTCTTCATATTAGAGTTTTTTTTTTGGTGAAAGTTTAACGGCACTTGAACACAAAACTCTTTAACTTTTTATGAATATATTTAAGCTATTTACATGACATATCTATCAATATATATTAAATATATCAAGTTTTTATCACATAAAATATTTTTTGTTAAGAGTACACGTCCCAGGTCATGTAGAACCTTAATTACTCCACGAAATTTATCACTTTTTCTGCCTGGTACAGACGGGACAATAATAAAAATGCGTCAATATCACAAATTATAATCGTCTTCACCGAGATATGCGAATTATTTGAATGTACCGACTCACATTTATGAATTAACTGGCATATATAAACCCAATATTTTTTTATCATGAAATGAACATAGACACGTGACATACCCGCTCTTCTTATGATGAGGTTAGAAAATATGTACCTGCTGTGTGATGATGAGGTAGAATTAACGATGGTTACCTTGTCAACGCACGTGCAAGGGGTGATGAAAAGATGAAGTTGGTGAATGGTAAGGCACTAATACGGCCCATTCCGACTAATGGAATATTTGCTTATGAAATGTTGATGAATTTAAACTGATCACTGTATGAAATGCAAACATCACAGCATTTTTCATTTGGAATCACAATATTTAAACAATTTGAAGTTCATCGCTTCGGAGTTAAGGAAGTCCTGCTAGCAGCAACAAGATACAAAATAATATCTTGATGTCCCCCATATGCAGCGATATGAAGGGCACTCCATCCGTCTCTATTCGCTAATTTCGTGTCAGCTCCATTTTTTACTAACAATTTCACGAGTTTTAAATCCCCTTTCATAGCTCCTATATGAAGTGGAGTCTGTCCCTCTTTATCGTACAAATTAACATTAATCTTACCATCTCTGTTTTCCAATAATTTCTGTACCTCCTCTAAATCGCCATTTCTAAATGCCTCCAAAAAATATTTTTGATAAATTTTTTCCGACGTACTCATTCTTTCGTCTTTCATGTGTCGCTGAAAACTAGAATAAAATGATTAACTTATAATGCCGACGATTCTTCAGTTAGAAAGCTCCGCTCCGATTGGTTGGCTACGGGCCAGTACTAAAACTATTACAAGTCAATTCACCAGAGTTAGACCGTGGGAAAATTCACTGTCATTCTTTTAAGCCGTATGTCGGTATATATATGTTATTATGTACCGTCGTACAGTATTTTATAAATACAGTAGAAATAGCGCGAACAAAATCCCAATATGATCAAAGGCATTATTTTATTCAAGTAGCTCAATTCCATGTTGTTGTTTTTCAGGATCGATACAGTCGAAATCGATAGTCAACTGGCTTTTTTTTATATAATTTTTTTTATTTTTTAACCAGATAATCGTTGATTTCAGTATGTGTGTGAAGTATTATGTCACATTATTTAAATGTGAAACAGTAATCATCTTTATTAAAATACCTGACATTTTATTGAGGAGAAAATATGCACTTCATCCTGAAATTCGGTGCTCTGTATTAGTTTATTTATATATATCGTGTAACCCGAGAGTCACAAAAACACCGGTTAATTTTTACATTAGGTTATGCCATTTTGATGTACATGTAGTTATACAATCATGTATGTAAGCAAAATATGTAGTTTATATTATGTTTCTCTCTCTCTCTCTCACACACACACACACACACACACACACACACACACACACACACACACACACATATATATATATATATATATATATATATATATATATATATATATATATATATATATATATATATATATATATATATATATATATATATATATATGCGTATCGCCGAAAATCCAAGAATTTGGGACGAAATGTGCTGTGTTCTGCCAGGAACGGTGCGTAGAAGGTTGCAAAACCTTTACATCTCCTTCCAACCTCTCTAGCTATTTTTTTATTGCGTGAAAGGGGATGGGGAGGGGGGGGGGGTAGGAATTCGTTCCCCACATTTCTTCTCCGTCTGGTACAGGGAAACATGTGAAAAGGGTCAGTATACAATTATGCGATCCCCTACTCAACTTTTTGTCCAATTTGGCAAAGGGGACCTTTTTGTGAAAGATAACGTTATCCTACGTAACCCTCGCTTTTCCTATCTGGTAAAGGGATGATTGTCGAATAAGAGATTACGTCTGTTATAACCCCCCACCCCCAACCCCATCCCCCCCCCCCACAATAAAAAAAACTCTCTGTCCCGACGGTAGCCCTATCGGTAGAGCGTCCCGCTAGTATTGGGAAGGTCACAGCTTCAAGTGGGGGCTTGTCCGACCCTGGGAGGAGGCCGACCAGCAGGTTGGCCCCTGGGTGGAACCTAGTGTTTTCGATTTGAAGTGGTTGAATCGAAAAAAATGAAGGGAGGAATGTAGCGGTGACTGGGTAGATTAGTCGGTAGAGCGTCTCGCTAGTATTGGGAAAGTCCCGGGTTTGAGTCCCAGTTTGGCCACTACATTTTTTCTCTTTTCTGTTTCACCATTAACCTACCGCTTTCGAGGTGGACGCTCTGCCTTTGTGTCACAGGGCGGTATCTTAAAATGGATTTTATCATCTTAAATGTACGTAAGTATGAAAGAGTAATTGTCTATATTAAAATAACTCAATTCATTATTGAGATAATATACATCCAATCCCTCATAATATCGTATTGACCCGTTAAATTGAATCCCCCCTCTCTCTCTCATACAAAAAAAAGAGGGCAGGAGTCTAGCCTTGAGTTAGATCAGTTTGAAAAAAGGTATGCCATGCTACAAAAGGTTATAAACGTAATCATCTGACATAATTTAAAAAATAGTACGAGGTGAATTTGTATGGTGGCTTATTTCTGACATCTATGGTGGCTTATTTCTGACATCGACATAATTTTAGTCGACATAAAATTATCTCGACATGTCGACTTAATATCTTGGCAAGTCGAGATAATATCATGGAAAGTTGTGATAATATCATGAAAAGTTGTGATATTATGGTGGCTTATTTCTGACATCGACATAATTTTAGTCGACATAAAATTATCTCAACATGTCGACTTAATATCTCGACATGTCGACTTAATATCTGGACAAGTCAAGATATTATCATGGAAAGTTGTGATACCAAAATAAAAAGTTGAGATAAGTAACACGACTTGCCGCGATAAAAATAAGTCGAGATATCGAGATAATTATTACGACAGGTCAACATATGTATCGCGGCATGTCGTGTTACTTATCTCAACTTTTTATTTTGGTATCACAACTTTCCATGATAATATCTTGACTTGCCAAGATAATAAGTCGACATGTCGAGATAATTTTATGTCGACTAAAATTATGTCGATGTCAGAAATAAGCCACCATATGATACCAAAATAAAAAGTTTAGATAATTAACACGACTTGCCGCAATAAAATTAAGTCGAGATATCGAGATAATTATCACGACTGGTCAACATAAGTATCGCGGCAAGTCGTGTTACTTATCTTAACTTTTATTTTGATATCACAACTTTTCATGATATTATCTCGACTTGTCACGATATTAAGTCGACATGTTGAGATAATTTTATGTCGACTAAAATTATGTCGATGTCAGAAATAAGCCACCATAAATTTGTACTTTATTTTGCATATTCGCTGTTGCCAAGGACGCTGCGATCCTCTCCCGTTCTTTTGCCTTTGAGGACAACCCAAGTTTGTATGTTAAAGGTAATGTCATCTTAATTAAGGATGGAAAAGTACGCATGCATCTTAAAATGACACGCATGTTAAAAAATATGCAATTTATCTTCCTGGCCTGGCCCTTGATATTAGCGAAATGTCGACGGGTTCACCTCCGAAACAACCACGATCCCCTTCTTGACTCTTTATCCCGCTGGGTCTAGATCTTCAGGAACAGCTCGTGTTTTCAGTATGTGGAAGATTATGTCATCTGATGTGTTACAAATCTGATTCTGTGATTTGAGTATGAAACAATAATCATCTTTATCAAATATACCCGTCAACTTATTATGTGGAAAATATACGCTTTGTCTGACATATTTATGTCTTTTCATCTATTTTTACCTACCGGAGAAATAAACTGGACCCTGGGTCTTTCACCTTCCGCCGAGACCAATAATATTCCGGTATTTTACCTACTTCTTATTATAAGATAAATTGGACCTTTGGTCTGCTAAAGGCATTCGATTAACATAGGATTTGTTAACTTCTTTACCTAAAAGTATGAAGAGTTCCAAATCCTTTATCTACTTAAAATCTGGAATGTATATCTACCAGAATCAAAAGATACCAGGACAGAACGCTTTAATATTTAAACAAATTACATTGTATATAGGTGTCACCGATGAAAAGGTTGAAAATAAACGTGTGAGCAGGAAAAAAAAAAGAAAAGAAAAAAGAAAGAAACCGGAACGGTCAGTCTCGTCTTGAGGTGAACCCAAACAAGGTTATACATGGGTCTTAAAATTTGAGATACTACTCCGTGGCCTGGCGCTTGACAACAGCGAACAAAATGTCGACTAGTTTATCCGGCGCCAGGTTAATGTAACTTGGGAAGTCGTATATTTGTCTACAGCACTAATACAGTTTAGTGCAGAACAAACAAAAAGACGCCATGGGTTCGCGCTAGTATGAGGCAGACCGTAAGACACACTTGTAGGCGTCTCGCGTAAAAGAATTTCCGCTCCGGATTGTCATCTGGTTGCAGGTAAGAGGTTTTCTCTGCCTGGGCACTCTGGTTTTCTTCATCATCCCAGAACTGATCGCCTCCAAAAATCTTGACGGGGGGGGGGACACATTTGCCCAATCCTTAATTTTTACTTTCTTTTTTGAGGAACTAGAGATGAATAAACAAGGGGCGTCTTAGTTTTAGTTTGTAAATATCTTCTTATGTATTGTAATTATAGAGCATTGTGTATTCTATTTTTCATGCTGATATATTTTACCAGTTTTCACACTGAAGCTTGCAATTGTCTCTAAGACATCACGACTCCTAAGTTTTGTTTGTTTTGTAAATTTTTATTTATTTATTTATTTATCTATTTATTAATTTATATTTTTTGTATTGTTTCTTTTTATGTCATTTCATGTATTTTCGTTTGGTTTCATTTCATTTTATTTCATTTTGTTAAAATTGTTGTTAGACGCTTTTACCAAATATGGTTATCACAAATTTTCCGTATTGTTATATAAAACTGTCACCTTTTTGTCCTCGTTGTCGCATACCACGTACCAAGGTGTTATACTTAGCACTTCTAAAGCTGTATTGAAGAACCTATTACGAAAATGCCAAAAAAGGGGTTACATTAACAAAAAATTATCGCAAAGTGGAGATTTTTGCCGCGTCATGTTTTTTTTTTTTTTTTTTTTTTTTTTTTAATCATTACGTGACAAAATACCAATAGACTGTTTATTAACCATGAATTCCAATATTTGACACGGATAATGGATTTTTATATCGTGGTTTGAACCTGTAGGTCATATGGTGAAATAAAACTGTTACAGACTGCTATTTACGAGTGACAAATAAAGATTTCTTAGCGTGTAATTTATTTGTACAAAAAGTAGTTCAAATAATATTTTTTCTCATAAAAAAAGTTTTTAATAAAAAAGGTAAGGGGTAGAAAATAAATTATTTATAAGAATAATTTGTATTTTACTGTTTTGTAAATTAAAGATTTTTTCGTTAAGTTATATTCCTGAACAGGAAACCCGGCGGCCAAGTGGTCTAAAGTGCGTAAATACGGATCATATCGTCTCTCGTCATCTAAGTTCGAATCCAACTCGGGACCGAGATCCTAGTACACGGCGAACCATAATAAAAACACACATTTCACTTTACACAAACTTGTTCTTATAGTAACACTTAGAGATACACAGACTTACTGTCTTCATGAATAGTTTACAGCGGTTGAATATGTATACATGTATATACTGCGGATGCGACGTTAAACAATATTACAGCCAACTAACCATCGAAAAGTGCCCATAAGACAGGTATTAGCTTACTGCTGTGTTGTCATATATAAATTGTATAATTTATATTTTGCATATAACAATTTTAGGAAAAATTAGAAACTTTTTTAAAATTTATTATTATTATTATTTATTTATTTATTTATTTATTTATTTATTTATTTATTTATTTATTTATTTATTTATTTATTACTTTTCGTTAATGGCACTATCTTGACTTTAGCGTTTTTGCTTTCTTTGGTGTAAACCTTATAGATGTCTGGGATCTTGAGATTAACTCTAAGTACTATTATTATTATTATTATTATTATTATTATTATTATTATTATTATACTTATTTTTGTACTGGTTAAGACCGGTCAGGTAGAGGGGACCGGAGTATGCGAAGAAAAGCTATTGACCTAACCTTAGGCTAGCGAACTGACAAGTTTTCTCACACTAGTATCCACCCGATTTGAATTCGAACCCGTGGGTAGAGAGACGATGTGATCTGTAACGCAGGCTTTAGAAGCTAGGCCACCAAGCCCCTTTTTCAGTTAAAACAAAGAGATATGAAGGTCATTTATGTGTTTTAGCATGCGGAATCTTGAAGAAAAAAAATCCCATGAACTCCTAAACCGCGAGCACAAGGGTTAGTACTTAGGGGTCAATTCAGTATACATCCTTAATATATATCTTGAGTACTACAATTTGTACCCTGTTAGTTGTAATATACTTTGATAGTACAAACACGATACTGGTTATCAGGATTCAAAAAGCTTACATAATGGAAAATTTTAATTCCTAAGCCGATGAATAAATGTGCCATTTGTCATCTTATCCAACAATTAATCAATCATATAAAGTTGATATGGCTGAGTTCAAGTCGGGGTTTAAAAGAGTAATCTTATGTTACGCAAAGATGATAAACAAATTAGATTTATGAGCGAATCAAAACCGCTTCTGTTGATGTTAAACACGACCAATCCACTTGTTCATTCTAGAGTCAATTACAGTGTAACAGAAATACGGCTTTTAGACGTTATCGCTATTTTTCTCACCCTGCCTTTGTACACAACGTGTAACCATGTCCGTAAGAATTAGACTTGTAGGTAATGTGGGAAAAATAGTTTATCTTGGGAAATTCAACTTTCAAATTAAAAAGCTGCTCTGATAATTTATGGAGATAAATTTCTCTTACTAAATACGCGGGAATATTTCTTTAACTTACAAATTTTCACATATAAATTACTGAAATTATGTAAAAATGGTTTATTTCATAAAAACGACTTATTAATAATTTTTCCTGAAATAAATTAAAATATGTCGTTTAATAAAAAAAAATGTATATGTATGAATTATGTAATATATTGCATAGAGTTGTCAAATGCAGAATTTTGAAATTTTACAAAAAGAAAAAAATCCAAATTCTGCACATGACAGGGTAATAAAGTATTCTAAATTTGTCAGTGAAACAAATTAAATATTTTTTAAAATAAATATTTGATTAATTTTATGGTGTCATATTTTACAAGGGTATTTTTGTGTATATTTCAATGATGTGTTGAATCTAAAATGCGAATAAATAAATGTAGATAAAAAAAACTCAAAGGTGAGCAAAAAAACAAGCATTTAAATAAATAAATAGATAAATAAATAAATAAATAATGAATAAATAGATAAATATATATATACTAAATATATAAATAAATAAATAGCTAAATAATTCATTAATAATTAATTAATAAATTAATTTAAATATAAAAAAATAAATAAACAAATAAATAAATAAATAAATAAATAAATAAATAAATAAATAAATAAATAAATGAATATCCGATTTGAAATTACATAAGTTTTACAATATACAAATTTATATCACAAAGTATCACAAGTTGACATATTTTCATAGCAAACATGACATTTTATTACCTTTTTTCTGAAAAAAAAACTTATTTTTAAAAAATATTCCCAGTTATATACATGTAGATATAATCGCGTCAGTTTCAGGACGCAGTAAGCTTAATCGATGAACGAAGGAAAACTGAAATATTAAGATTGTGTTTTGGGGTATAAAACAGCAACAAAAATAATAAATAAATAAATAAATAAATAAATAAATAAATAAACTGAGGACGTTTTAGGAAGGAAATTTTTTTTGGTCCAACAACTTAAAGTTTAAATGAAGAAAAACTTCACGGTTTTCGTAAGTCTGGCGTAATTAGGAAAAAAAATAGTGTCGAGATAATTAATGTTTATTTTAGATTAATTAAATTAATTATACTTTGTATAACTTGATGCTAACCGATAGCTTATATACAATAATAAGATTTTAAAACTATTTAAAAGGAAACACGTTTTTATTATTGTTTCATTATTCGAGCCCAACAATAATTTAAAGATACTTACAATGTATAGTATAGCGAATTTTTTACAATTGACCTTTCAATTGCATTGAACAGACCTCGTTCCCATGTTCTAGATTTCAAGTTTTGTGAACGTATTAAAGACCCCTATGTACATATCATATATACCAATACTTTATAATACGTGTGAGAAATGACCCGCTACCCCTTATAATAAAGTGTAGTCTATGTGAAAAAGGAATGTTTTATTTCGTCAGTCAGTGGGTGCGTATTACACCGATTTTTTTTTTTTTTTTTTTTTTTTTTTTTTTTTTTTTTTTTTTGATGAGAGGGTAACAAAGCGTATCTGGTTCTCATCAGGGAGTTATTATCTTTGTTTTCCATACAACAACTTGTTTGTGGTATATAGCAGTTGATAAAGCCAATATTTCGGTAAACATATCTAAATCTTAAATGGTATTTAATTTTCAACCAATTAAAAAATATTAAAAGATATAGATTTCCCCGTAAGTGCCCCATGTAATATATTTTTCCCAGACGGGGTAATGCCAAAATTTATGAGATAAAATTTTAAAAATTTAATTCAGACTTACTACATGCAAGAAAATGTAAATTTAATAAAATGTTTATTTATTCTTGATCGAGAACAAGTGACAAAAGTGGTCGTTTGCTTATATTATGTAATAATGACGTTTTTAGTAACCATTAATCGACAATGTGGTCACCCTAACTCGCGCGTTTACGGATCATAGTGTCTCTAGATTCATTTCCTTAGTGTTTGAAAATTGGGCAGTTAACTTGTCAAAAAAGTCGGTTGTTTTTTTTTTCTCCGGACACTGCGGTTTTCCCAGCTGCATCATCCCTGAACTGACCGACTGGATAAAAGTGAAAGAAAATTGAATGAGACCTAAAAACCTCAACTTCATTTCAGTCTAAAATAACTCGGTGGCAAAGTGGTTAAGGCTTCTCCCCGCCGCTTCCACCCAAGACAATCGCAAGTGAGAAAAATTATCCTTGTCATAGACCCTTACTGGTTGACTCGGTAACAATATAATGGACCGAGTCATTTGCTTTTTTTTCAACTGTGACAT
The DNA here is from genome assembly GCA_029721355.1 of Tegillarca granosa. Classification (NCBI taxonomy): domain Eukaryota; kingdom Metazoa; phylum Mollusca; class Bivalvia; order Arcoida; family Arcidae; genus Tegillarca; species Tegillarca granosa. The sequence continues at coordinate 11,504,411 of CM056606.1, read as the reverse complement.
TGCGAACGAATGTGCTAGCACTTTAAAGGGCGCCACAAGGCACATTAGAAACATACTTGCACCACATGAGCATCTGTTAAGATTACGAATTCCTGAAAAACTGGTAATGCGATGTAAAACGGCATTCAACCAACCAACCAACCATCTAATTAAGTGGTCCGGTAAAGATTGCGGTACTATTCTTTTAATGTCAAGTTTACAATACTTCTATACGGAGTCCCGTTAGTATCACAGACAAATAAATATAATTAAATCGAGCGCACGACTTTGGAAATCGTGCGCAAGCCGTGCGCTCGATTTCAAAAGTCGTGCGCTCGATTTCATTATATTTATTTATCTGTGATACTAACGGGGCTCCGTACTACTAGGATAAGATTCTAGTGTAAAGGAATTTGTCAGTTTTCTTGACAAAGGTCAATCGGTCTCCATGAACTGCGCGGTTTTCTGTACCATCCCAAAACTCGGACCGATTCGAAATATGTGAAATAATCTTGTCAGGGGCGTAAATCGCCGCCATTCTACACTCCGACCTAAAGTTCAAGAGGAGAAGTTTAGTTACATATGATTATTATAATCGCATCAGCATCATATTTTCGCGATTTTGAAATTTTTTTTTTTTAAATTTAAAAAAAAACGCCTTTTTACCAAAACAGTGAACCAACAAGCACAAAATACCACTCATTAAATGTAAATCACAAATATTAATACTACATTTATCCAAAATTAATCTAAAAATTTAAGAATTTTGTCTGAATTTGTTGGCGTCGACTTCGCAAAGACTCACAAAGAATCATAGTTACCAAATATTGCGAACATCAAATTCTTCTATGAAGCCCAACTGTTTATATAAAACATTGACAGGATTGTATTTATTTATTTATTTATTTATTTATTGTTAATCTTTACAATATTATTTGAAATATTTTTTGAAATTTATAATGTTAATCATAACTTTTTATAACGGAACTTATTTTTTATCATTAATTTTTTTATTTTTCTCTCCGCAAAACGCTGCTTCTCATTTATTTATTTATTTATCTTTCTATCTATCTATCTATCTTTTGCTTTTTCTATCAGCGAAAAGTTTCGACTGAATCACGATATTTTTCTCACTCTAAATACTAAACTTAGTCGTTTAACAAAATCATAAATAATTTGGCCCGCGGGGGAGGCAATTCTCGGGTTATTCAACTTTTAAAGCTTTTCACATGGGATTTCATATTGTAATTATTTTGACCAGTAACCCACACTCGACCACTCAATGTTTAACTCGGTGATAGAAAAATTTTCACACAGGAATCAACTATTGTCCAATTGTGTTGAAAATCACAAGCGTGAACGTCACAATAGTATCTTACAGAATAATATACTGCCGACAAGAGCAGATAACCCAGTGAACCTTCAAATTCTTTGAGATAAATCACCAATGAAATTTATTAATGCAATCCAATAGATTTCCGCATCTCTGTATTTACTAGTACTTGACCTGTGATGACATCTGATAAGTGGTTTAAAGTTAAAGACAGGATTATTAACGTCTAAACAACAAAAAAATCCGCTCCTAGAGTCACCGACTGTAAATCTACCCGGGTTAGATCAATGGGAAAATGTCTTATCCTCGTATCTTATCATTTATTTATATCCCAAGATAACGTATTTACGTGCCTTTGTTTATTTCTTATGATATTGTTATATAACTGGGCTCACTAGGTATAAAACAGCGAACTAGTTATTCACACACCAGCGTGACTTCTACCGATTAAGTGGAAAATTATTCCATTCATTATTCACCAGACAAAAATAGCTAGATCCTTCAGTTTTTCCGAGGGGAGTGGAGTAATAAGATCGTTTCCTTAAAATATTTCATGTGTAAAATTTTGAATATTTCTTTTAAAAAAAATACAAAATTTTGCAAATGACAATATGAAGACGGCCACTTCTTAGATTATGGAGGATATCGTAGAAAACACCCGACTCTTGAAAAGCGAAATAAATTCGTAAATAATAGACGAGGGGCGCTCCGATTTGCAAGTTAGAGCTTTTATTTCAAGTTTATTTATTTATTTATTTATTTATTAAAGAAAAAACCATCACCCGAAGTTCAACCAGTACAGGTCTTAGAAAAGGGACTTCTAAAAACATGGATGCAGCATTTGTATATATCAATACCGATCATTTTGATATTGAAAAAAAACGGTTATTGATTTCTGTTACAAATTACAAAATAAGTGTGATTTTAATATAAATTCAAGTTCAATATATCAAAATCAAGCTAAATGCTTTTTAAATAAGATAACATTATTGCATTTCACATAGGTAGATGCGTGGCAGATACAACAGGCCCAGAAATCTTATAGCTCATCCGAGAATCGACACAATTTTTGTACTTGGTAATGAAATCGCAATTCTGGTAGATAAATGTTATCAAATTCTTTGAATCATGAGTAACAAGTTGAACAATAAGCACAACAGGGTGACAAGTGGCTGGGTCACAGTCCCTGCCAACGAGTTGCTGCTATGCTCACTATCCAACGAAGCCTTTGTATTTATCAGAAGCATGCATATATACTTGGTCAAGCCTTCAAAGTGATAAGCTAATTTAATAGGAACCATACAACTAATGAATGGATATTGACTGTAATAAAAACAACGCCACAAAAAACAATTTGTAGGAAATAATATTGAATTAGGAAGACTTGTAAATTACGTTATTTTTTAAGGAATTTGGATCATAGTGTAAACTTACCTTGTAGATACAGATATTCCGATGATTGGAAAAAAATGATGTTTAAGGGGCAATAACTTCTACATGCATTTTCTTTGCTCAAAATGGTAAGTAGTACTGGGTTCTTTCCCTTTGAATGTTGCAAAAACAGTGAGCGAGTTGATGTTTAAAGTTAAGCCGAACTAGCAATTTTGCAGCTATTTGCGGCATATACAATTTGTGGGGAAATCAAAGGGAGAAACCAGTAATAGTTCAATTTCATTGCATTATTTTTCCCATAAAATCAAGATAGACCTGAATATTAACAAATGAAAACAGGTTTATTTACATATTTTTGTTTCAATGTAGCGGTTTTCGTCAGTTATAGGAAATACCCCACTAAAATAGAAAAAAAGTCGATTTTCTCTGTATTTTAAACGTTCATATCTTGTAGGAAAAACGAATAAATTTTATATCATCCAAGTCATACAATTTGTAATTAGTTTAAAACATTCTGAAATAATCAAGATTTCTTCCGAGTATCTAAAGGTCTTTTCGGAAATTTTGCCGGAATTCCCCATTGAACTATAACTTTTGAAAACTTACATGTTCACAACACAAATTTTAATTGACAACGAACCTTTTCTCTCAAAATGTACAATTTTTTAAATTTTCACTCATACAGAAAAAACAACCTGCTCGGTCGGATCTGTAAGTAAAGCATGGTGGCTCAAACTTTAGAGAGACATGAAAACATGAAAGTCTTAAAAATCATTTGTCTGCTGTATATGGATACAATGATATATATATATATATATATATATATATATATATATATATATATATATATATATATATATATATATATACGTATATATATAAATTTAAGAATTGGACTTCTGTAGCACTGACAAAATGGGGTATATAAGAATCAAAAACCCTCAATTTTTATACAGTTGTACATCAAATGTTATCCTACATTACCTAAAATTCAAATCCGAATTTTACAGTCATCTTACCCTATTTTGGGGGTAGGGGGTGGAGGGCGGGGGACAGGGCCAAAAAGCGCATTTACAGATCAACGCCGTTGCGGCACCTCTCACTGCCTGGCCAGGAGGATAGAACATAGAGCGAGAAAGTTGGTCAGTTCGCGTACCGAAGGTCATTGGTTTTTCCGATCATTCTGGTTTTCTCCACCATCCCAGAACTGACCGTCTCGATATTAAAATGAAACTGAATCTTGACAAATAAAATACCATATTACTCAAGTTAATCAGAATAATAAAATATATGATTATTTTCCTTTGTACTCGAAAAATGAAGAAATTCGCGGAATGCATGACTAGTTGGTAAAACGCGACGTAACATTGACATCATTTTATTGAACAACTGCAAAAAGTAAATCTCTAGATACAGGTAATACATTTAGCTGTAAACTTAGATAATATGACTGTTTTAAGTGAAGTAGCTAAAATGAATTTGAATTTTTCAAAAAATCAAACGGAGGCTGTAGGAAGGGTTAGTTGTTGCTGGGATTAAATACTGCAATTTGAAATTAAAATAATGAAAAAAATGTTATCAGTCCATAATTGTTAGTCATACACATATTTGGAGAAAAAAAAATTCATATTAAAACAAAATCATTCAGAAATATCAAAATCCATGTAAAATTTACTGACCTAATTGGGTAAAATAACCAGACTTATTCAAAAAGTTTCTTTAATTCTGTGCATACAACCATTTTTTAATGTTTTCAACACGATAACAAATTCACCGTATGCCCAAAATATCCCTTATGCACCTTCCTAGTTTACCATATGATATGTTGTCATGATTTGAATATTCATGATGATCCCCCCTTGAAAAATCTGAACAACAATAACACCCAATTATTAACTTATGGCTTTTTCCTACATTTTTCTAATTGAAAAAAAAAATCAAAACTTTTTTAACTATATCTATTGCATCTTTCGACATCAATTTCATTTTCATATTTCTTTTATATTTAACACCATGAAGTAAGGAAATGTGATTGGTTTATTAATTCATATGACCTCTATTAACCTTAAAAGACTTTAGTACCCTGATGTAATCTTGGGTGAGGCCCAATTGGATCATTGAAGTCATTAAATTTCAGCTTTTTTCCCAAAATCTGCTCTATGTAAAGAAGAATTCAGGGATGATTTTCTAATTTAAAAATAGAATTTGGTTAGGTCCATGTTTTTTAAATCAATCTTACTGCTATTTTTTGAGAAAATTTTTGAATATAAGAAATATTTAAAAAAAAAAAAAAAAAAAAAAAAAAAAAAAAAAAAAAAAAAAAAAAAAAAAAGCATGTGACAAACAATAATGGACCAACAGTAATATATGTGTTACTGTAATATATTCCATGTAAGCTAAACTAAAATAAATTAAAGGTAGAACAAGATTCATTCACCATATAGTCACGATTGAAATGACGCCTGGAGAATGGACCATGGTTTGTTATGTTGTGGCTTGAGAGATCAATGCCAAAATGACTTTTTTAGATGGAAAAAATAAAGGTCAAAGGGATGTTGTTGTTATTGAAATGGTGTTTATCGTCGCGTCATCATTTTTTTCCAGATTTTTGCGTAAAGAGCAAGGCTTTTATTTCTAATCAGCTTTTTTGGACAGCAGCAAGATTATTTATCTCCAAGGAATTATCGACGAACAAGTTTGTGTTTGTGTGCAGGTGTTAATTGTGGTCTGCCTTGTACTAGCACACACTCAAGGTGACTTTTTGTTAAGGTGTTGCTCAGCGAGTCAGTATGCCAAACAAAAGCAATCCATTCCTCTAGTCACATTATCCTAACACCGGGTGAACCATTCGTCACTCTGTCCCTACTTATGTTAAGCACCAGGCGAGGATGCTGTACTACAAATTGTAAAGTCTTATGAAAGACCCAGCCAGGGTTTGAACCCCTAATTTCCCGCTCTCTCAAATTAGACTCTCTACCACTGATCCATGCAGGAGGTTGGGTCAAATGAAAGCCCCGACAGGACATACAAAAACATTAGGAAGACTGGTCAAGAAATGAAACAATCTTAATATAAAGTTATGTTTTATTTATTTAATGAATAAATGATATTTATACAGATCAATCAGCTGCATTTTTCCTCAATATTTGTACACATTTTTACATTAATATCTCTAAAAAGCTGCCATTTTGTAAAACTATACATATATAGTCTATTTATCAAACTCTAACTGGAAGATGTGGAGTGAAGTAATAGTGTTTTATGCCCTCAGGTTTTTCAATTATTTTAACCTGATCAATGCAATGATGATAGTAGAAACTATACTACACAAAGAAAGCCTTGACCTGTAGTTTTCTCCAAACACTCATTTTTCCTCCACTATCTCACAAATGACTGTCTTAATATATATACATGTACTAGCATACTGACTAGTATGTGTAGAAATCTTAAATAAATGTAAAACTCCACTCAATACCACATGATGTTGAGATGAATTAAAACAACAAACATGAAAAAAAATTAGTTTATAAAAAATATATTGAGACTTGCAAAATTCAACAAATACCATGAGACCCAGAATAGTCCAGTTTTATACCAAGTTTCAAAAAAAAAAAAGAAAGAAAAAAAAAAAAACAACTAACATTGCTAAGAAATTTTCCATTTCAATTTCAACTTTTCAGTATTACTGTACAAGCTTCAGATTCCAAAATCACCATGGCAACACAGTGTCAATACATACAAGAAGCACCTTTATTAGTCTAAATTGTCTCACCACTAATTCCTAGGTTAGAAAATTTTTAAAGAAAGCATGTTAAACTAATTATATAAGACTTAGGATTAAAAAGCAATATAACTATAAATACATGTCTATGTATTTTTAAAATTAATTCTATTTTCCAACCTGACTTTAAACAGGCTGTAGTTTTACAAAATATTACTCTAGGCTTTCTCAACTAACAAGATTACAAGAGGCCTAATGGCCAAAAAAAAAAAAAAAATCTCAAATACCTGGTTTAATAGAATTTAAAAGTTTGAAAGTCAAGGTCAGCCATTTTTGGGGAGATCTACCATTTTTTTTAGTGTCCATAGTTTAAAAGATGTGTATGTACCTATATAGGTACTTCATGTACTGATGTCAACCTTAAAATTATGTCATATATTTTATTAATATGACAGCAGTGCTAGATTCATTAATCTCAGAAAACATGTAGTAATTAGCATTTTCAAGCACCATACAAATCTTGGTATAAATTTTAGCAAGTTTTTAAGCACCATAGAAAGCTTATATAAACTTTAGGCGACATTCTCTTCCATTCTTCTACAACTCAAACACATAACAATATAGTTATTATCTTAATTTATCCAGCAGCTTTGCCTAAAAACAATCCATAGAGTCCTGCTGACATATACAAAACCAGACCTTGTTGCTGGACCTGCTGTTATATCATCTGTCACCAAAAGCACCACAATCATTGCTAAGATCAACTTGTATCTATTAGTACCTTGAGCTGCTTACATTTCTGTAATAAACAATGAAAATTATGTATGGCTCGCGATTCTTACCTTTAACATGACCAATAAAGTTTCTGATTGCTATAGTATTCCCCTATGATAACTAAATAATGGCCAATGAATTTAAACAATTGGCTTAATACATGTACAGTTCTTTTTTGGACATAAATTTGATATTTTTTTAATGTTAATTTGTTTGTTAAATTTCTAAATACATGTAATAACTTTTTTCACTTTTCTTAAAAATCTCATAATTTTCCTTGTTTCATAGATGCATACTTTTCAATGGCTCATTGTTTAGAAAAACCCATCAATTTTATCTGAATGGGTTGATAAAGAAACTGTATTTGACATCAAAAATTATCATTTGCATAAATACTTGCAGCATATGCAGTCAAAAAAATGTTCCTAGATGCATCAAAGGCAATGATCCATTAAAACCCATGTACCAGTAAATTATGTTTTAAACCCTGTTTAAAATCTTCAAGTATTCTATGTATATTACACATACAAGTTCCAATTGAATTTTTTTTAATTATTAAGATAAGGCCCAATATGACCTGTATGGCTCACCTGGCACTATGTTTGCATTTTTTTGCATTTGAATTTCAGACAACCTTGACAAAGACAATTTTGAATATTGTCAAACAAGACTTATGAAAGTCATTCAATTTTGCAGTTTTTTTAAAAATTTTATTTGTATTTAATTCTTTTTAAACTTTTATTTTTATTTATTTTTTAAATTTTTTTTAAAGAATTACCTTAAAAAATAACTATATTTGCATAATCTGTGCAATTTGGATTAATGAAAAAAATTCTAAAAAACATACCGGTACTATATGTTAAATGGAATTTTATCTTCATTCTATAAATCACATTTGGATTTAATCCATTCATAAACAAACCTGTAATAGCCTTTTTATCTGTTTTTCTAATTACAGTACAGCCATCCATCTTGAAATTAAGAATGCAATATTGGACATAATTTCAATGTTCATCAACCAAAGACTTTCATCGACAAATTTAGTTTAATTCAGTCCAGTGGTTACAGAGGAGAATGTTAAAGTTTGAGGACAGGTGTACCCAACATACACACACGTTGCCAATCCATAAGCTCAGCTGTATACTGCCAGACGAGCTAGCTAAAAACTTATGTACCAGAAGCAGAGGTCTGAAACCTATTGTTTTCCTTTCATATCAGGATCTTACATATTTCAATGAAGTTCTGATGGAATTTTTTAATTCTTCTTTAAGATGTTGTGGCAAATCCAGTTCATCCACTTTGTTTATTGTTATAAATGTCCTCAGAATTTGACCACATCTTTCTTGCAAACTATAAACTGTGGAAAAGAGAGAGAGAAATCATAATTAACACTTTGTGAAACCATACACATTGAGACTCTCATAAAGCAGTGGATTGGTTGGTTAAATTTTTTAACATCACAATTTCTTTTAATCTCAAGAATTTCTCTTAAAACAAGTCCATGTAGTGTCTGAGTATGCAAGTGTTTTTGATCAGCGTTGAACTAGTGTACACTTAAGGTCAAGTTTACAGTGCTAGTTCACTTGCCCCTAAATGTCATGTCAATGGCCCGTCATGTACTAGCACACACTCAGGGGAACTTTTAGCTCACTGAGTTAGCATCCAAGACCTGACCATCTTTTAATTGCAAAAACTCCTCCACCATCCAAGAACTGATCATTTCATTACTGATAAAAAGAATCTTGACTGAGGTATAAAAAAACTGTTACTCCAATCTACTCCTGTACCTATAAAACTTACCAGGTATTGTTATATGGACTATAGTTCTTCTTGGTGGTCCATTTTCACTGCTTTGTGGCTCAAACAGTTCGTTTGACTGCACAACAAGTCTATCACCAGTTTCCGAATCAAAAAACAGCCAAGGATGTCCAACGAAAGTATTAACATCAACAAACTCTCTGGGTTTTAAAGTCTTATACTTGACCCTGTAACCTTCAAAGTTTAGCCACACAACATCTACCATGCGGCTAGAGTCATTTATAAAACGCAAATATGAATGCACGATTGAACGGTCAGATTTCAACTTACACCTTTTGAATGAAACTGCATTGTCATGAATACCTTCTTTATTATCACTCTGTTTATGCATTATAACCTGATTCTGTTATGTTACATAATTTTCTGACTCAGTTCTTTTACATATTATTATGGCTGTGTTCTTTCAGATAATATTGTCTGCTCTTTACTTTGCCCTTTAACCACAAAAACCAATTTTCTAGAAATGCAAAACATATAATTGATCACATATTTGGATGTTAGAGTAACATATGAAACTTTTTAATTTTTTTAAATAACTAATAGTATCAAAAAGTGTTGTCTGATAATTTGGAATATATTAAAACAAACATTCCGAGTTTCTCTGCACTATGTCTGATGGTTGTGTGTAGGGTCAGAACAATTTCTTTATCAAACAAGAGGCCCAAGATGGCCCCAATTTGCTCACCTGAGTTTAAATGGAACTGGTATGTCTTGATAATACCTGGTTAAGTCATAACATGTTGCCTCAATAGAAGTGGTTTCAGATAATATTATTTTTATTGTTTTGGTTTTTAGCTATATAGGTCACTTTAACTTACTTTTGGTAGCCAAATTGACCAGAAACACAAATGAAAATGGCAATGGTTTAAGGGTGCTTTTGACTAATATGAATGAAATGTGACCAGTAGTGTATGAGAAAAAGTCTTTTGATGGATGTATGGATGGATGGCAAAGTTCCTATCCATAACAAAAGCTCACATGAGCAATTTTCAAATCCGGATTTAAGGGTCTGCCTCTATTGATACCAATACCACTTTGTGCTCAGGTGAGCTAAAAACCCAGGATTTTCTGATACCAACTGGTGTCAGATGGGCTCCATCTCATTAAGCTTCAGTGTGAAATATACAAAATTCCTAACCTTAATGGAAAGATGGGTGATTTCATTTCCAATATATTTGAATGAGAGTTCTATGAAGTCATGTAATCTTGGTTTGAAAATGGAAGATGTCAGCAAACATTAACACTGAAGAAACTGATCCAAATTCTCCAACCAGCGATGATGACATCTTTAAATATATATTTTGCAAGACAAATCATTCACCATTTGGTGAAAGTGAGTAATGTTTCTACATTTACACTATTTGCAGTCTAAAGCAAAATGAGGTGACATCCCTTACGGAAACAGGACAAATCGGCCCCAAACAAGGTCGGCCCCAAGACAACTCGGCCTTATTCCATCCCGGCCCCAAGACAATTCGGCCTCACTTTCTAGACAAGTCGGCCCCATTTCTTAAGTATAATAAAATAAAATAATTTTTTTTAATATACAGAACCAGTTTCAATTATTATCAATTTTGTTTGATCACCCGAAAGTGTATTACATATTGTAAGGTGTTGAATTAATTAGCGACAATTAGCGAAGATAAAAAGAAAAGTTATTTAAAGTGATTAATTGGATTAATTGAAACGTGTATAAACAGGGATTATTATCAATTATTTTTGTTTGATCACCCGGAAGCGTATTACATATTGTAAGGTGTTGAATTAATTAGCGACAATTAACGAAGATAAAAGGAAAGGTTAAAGTGATCAATTGGATTAATTGAAACGTGTATAAACAGGGATATAAACCGATGTGGCTTGAGTGATTTTTCTAGCTTGGTAAAAATATTTTAAAACCCGGCGAAACCTTAAACATGTATTCACAATGTCCACGTTTTATCCGTGTGTGGTTTGTAACGTCCATGTTCGACTAAGACAAGAAGCTTTGCAGTGTGACCAGTGTGACAGATGGCAGCATCGCACATGTGGCTCAGGTAAATCTTTACTTTTTATTTTACCTATATAATTTAAAATCAGTAAGAGGCACAAAAACAATAATTTGGTGTCCTATAAACTTTTAGGTTTATGTCAGTAATGTTTCATTCATTCATTAATCATTCATTTCGGATATCTGCATATCCGATTTAATAATAATTTTATTTCTCATGCATAGGTTTATCGAGAGAGCAGTACCGCCAAGCGGTAAAGAGCACAGAGCCCTTTGACTGGACCTGCAGCCAGTGCAACACCAGAGATGTCACTGTTGATGAACCAGACCATGAAAGCACCCGGCTTTCTAGAGAAGTCCACAACGACTCGTCCTTCGAGATATCTAGAGACTCAATCAACATTCCAGACCGTCCTGTAGAAGATGACATCACTGACGATTCCATCAACTCCACTATTGACCAACAGCATGCCGAAGACATCACCTTCGAGGTCGTTACTCAGGGATCACAACGTCTAAAAAGAAAACTGGTCGACAGCTTAGGTTACACATACACCGTTAAGTCTAAGGTACTTTAAAGTCAGACTGAGAAATGTATATAATTTGGTATTTGACACGGAATTTTCTTTTCATTGAATATTGTAGATATATAAAACGGGAAAAGGGAGAAATAGATTTATTTAAAAGAATATGTAAATAAGATACCTGCTAATGTACATGTATCTTTTATTGATAATATTAAAAATTACTGCAAAAATTTTAATTATAAGTATATAGTATACAATACACGTGTTATAAATATTTTTTTATTTATTTTTTACAGAAACAGAAAACAGACCAGCGTGTCCACTGGCGGTGCAGCGTTAGAAATAAGACAACAGCATGTCCAGCTACAGTTCACCAAGATGGCAACAACTTCCGTGTTGGTAGCAAACAACATGTTCATCCCGCCAACCCAGGAGTACTAACTACAGTTAAAATCAACACCCAGGTATTGATATATAGATTATTTTGTGTATATGTTACAGTATAAATAAATAACCAGTAAATATGCATGGACTTAAAGAACAAAGAAGGGTTATATAAGAAAATAACAGATTTTTTCAGTAATTGCTTGTAATCCTGATTTCATCTATTTACTGTTACATAAATACTTGTTTTCCAATATATTGACAACTTCCGCAACCAATTTTGTATATTTGCAGGTTAAGTTAGACTCAGTCAAAGACGTACACCGCCCTTCCAGGGAAATTGTAGAGGACGTTATCCCTTACTGTAATACGACATCAGTTGAAATAGGGAAATCCCAGGTTTTTAATACAGAAATTGTTCTGACCCTACATAGGCCTTAGGCATAAAGTGTGTTAAGGTCAGAAGAAATTCAGATGACAAAACGTATTGAATTCTGCAGAATTACAAATACAGTATCCAATAAAGTCTATTGTCATCAGTTTTAAGATCAGTATATTATCTATTTGCTCACCTCTCAATAAATAGCAGTTTTTAAAAATATTTTGAAAATCATGGTAGCTTTTATTACTTTTTTAGAAATTAAGTTTTTGAAGAGAATTTTTTTTAAAGAGAATATCAAAATTTCGAATAGAAATGTAACACGTAGAAAAAGTTAAAAGTACAGTGTTCTGAAAGCTCAGTTGAAAAAGCCCTCGCTGAAAGTGTTGGAGGTCCTAGGTTCGATCCCCGGACTGGCTCTGCAGGCTAGATTTTTCTTCCAGTGTGGCTTTCAGGAGTGGTGCCTCATAATTTTGCCACTGTAGCAGTCTCAGTAGCTCAGTTGGTAGAGCACTCGCCTATAGAGTGGCAGGTCCCGGGTTCGACCCTCAGTCCGGTCCTGCATTTTTCTTCTTCGTGTTGCATCGCAAAATATATCTAGTAAAGACCATTGCTCGTTGTAAATACAAATACACGTGCCTACCTGATCAAAGAATTCGGAGTACAAGCCTGTCACATTAATTTAAATCAAACACACCTAACCGTTAACGCAGATGTAGGTTGACAAGATAAAGTTTACGTGCGAAGGTGAAGGTTGTCTTCTTGTTCTATTGTGGTAGTTTCTGACGCTGATATGGGTATATTAGCCTTAACTAGATCGAGGTGGGTTAAATAGTTACCGATTTCACAATAAGTGTAACATTATTTGTTTAAATAAACCTTGAATATTCTTTGCATGATAAGGTTAATCAGTAGATCTATCTTAAATAGAACTTTATGATTTTATCAGCTTTCTAGCCACAGATTTAGTTGTTGTATGTGCACGGCATTGTGCAGAGTCATATAAAACCGTTCATTTATAATGTCTTTTCTATGTGTAAGTTTTATGTGTATTTGCGCATATATATATATATATATATATATATATATATATATATATATATATATATATATATATATATATATATATATATATATATACACACACACACACACACACACATGAAATTTCTAATGTAAACAATGTTTTCTAAAATATCAGAATTTAATTATATATATGTAAAATTTAAAAGGAAGAGAAAAAAGCAGCGACACAACAGGGAATAGAACCAGGCAAAGCCTTCCCAATTCTAGCGGGCACCTATCAAGTCAGTCTGTCACATTCCTTCTTTTTTCGATTCATTTACTTTAAATCGAAACCACAAGGTTCTTCCCTGAAACTTATGGAGGGTAAAAAGGGTCATAATTCTATGTATGTAGGTGAGATGCTAATTCATCTAACTTCTTATATGTTGATGCTATCAAGTATTATTAATTCGTCTATATCGCATCATGACAATTTCATTTGTCCATGTCTATAATTCTATGTGTCTAAATTGCATTCTAAATAATCTTACTGTTAACATTTATTAGTTCATTTCACGAACTCATATCGTTATTCGTTTATGTTCTTAAATACAAGTTTCAAGTCACTGTTGTATTCGTTCATGTCACCTACGGGTATCGTTATTTTTCGTGGTTGTAACTCGCATTCCAATTATGTTAACAAATGAATTAAGTGCTTCATTATGACAACAGAGGGCGCATCTAACGCTACAATAAATTCTCCCGTGGAAAAATCCCCGATATTTATCGGTTAGTTTGACAGATCTAGAACCTATAAGTCGGCAACTTTAACTCAAAACGTAATAAGTAAAGGGAAAAACTGTAGCAGCCAAACTGGGACTCGATCAAGAGATCTCAGTCAAATTATACCGGCGGGACGTTTTCCCAGTTGAGCTACTTAGCCACTTATTGAGACTGGCAAGCCACAAATTCAAAGATATTAATTATTTCTATAAATTAAATGCATAATTTGTTAATTTTAGTAGTTGAAGAGAGTTAATACATGTATTTTTGATGGAGTTTAGTTTATTTTACATGTTTATTGTAGTTCAGTATTTTACACCGTGAAGTTGCAAACCCATTGTTTTAAGGTATGCAAAAATAATCATGACCGTGTCTGACTGTCCGTCCGTGTAAAATCATGAATTGTTCCCTCTATATCTTTAACATCTATGGATCGATTTTGAACCAATTTAGAACAAATGTTTTTCAATGTAAAACCGTGTCCGCTCCATAACTTTTACATACATGGGTTAAATTTGCTCAAACTTTAAAAAATGTGCATTTTGTACGAAGTAACATCATTATCTCAAATGGTATGTATATCAATTTGTTGTTGTTTTTTTTCAGATACGTTATCCATGTGTATATAATGTACGTACCTAATAATGAACTAGGCCAAATGTGCTATTTTATGAACTAGATGTGTATGTCACTTATATTGAGAGGGTCAGTTCATGGGTTATGAAGAAATATGAAGTACCCAAAACATAGAAATTCATTTTATATATATATATATGAAATATGCACTTTACTCCAAAACTGACATCACATGATATGACATCACTAAAAAAAAAATAAAATAAATAATAGCGATAAAGGACACATATATCTTAACCTTATGTACGTATATATACATAATATCAGAAGTCCGTTAAGTAATTAATGGACTTCTGATAATATATATACATGTATATAGTTCTAAGTGAATAAGTTGCACAATTATCAAAATATCCGTAAGGACACCATGTTTAAAATAATGATTTTATTTTTTACCTTTGTTCTTTGATTCGGGATATTACATAAAACCAAAGCTCTAAATGTCGGTTCGGATAATTTACCATATACAAAACCCTTGAAGCAAGCACAATTAAGGATTCAAAATGTGATTAAAGACGAAATTCCTAAAAATAAAAAAGTTTTAACAACGTTCAATTTGGATCCTGAATTAACACAGACGGCATTTTTGCAATCAACGGCTGAGAAAATTAAGAACCTGAAATCAAGCGCCATTACAGCATCCTCGTCAGAAATATGTTTTAATCAATCTTTAGCAACTGTCATGGGAATTATGCAAGGACAATATTGGGCTATAAAAAGAAAGTTTTATTTTAGAAGAAAAACATGAGAAGAAAGTTAAATTGAAATATTATGATATCAGTCAACCAAACAATTATTACAAGATTGAATATATAGCCTTGACTCTTGAAGATAAACTGCCAAGGCGCGTATTAGCGTACTATAATAATAATTATTATTTAACAACCACGTCACTATCATTCAAAATTGTCAAATACATGTATCAATATAATATAGAAACAAATTTTATTTTAGCCTTTATCAGTTGTTATCATTAAAATGATTATATAAGGCCAATTTGATCACATCTTCAACACATTATAATCATTTAATGATCTTCACCCAGTAAAATTGAATTTTTAAAAACAAAACATTTTTCTTAGTTTTCTTGGATTGATGTTTATGGTGATGACGATGATCGTGGTGTTGATGATGATGACGTTGATGATGATGAAGGAGGCGTTGGTTTTGATGATGGTAGTGATAATGTGATCATTATCATCATCATGATAGAGGTAGTGATGTTGTTGATGATGATGATGATGGAGGTGTTGTTGTTGATGGTGATGGTAGTGATGATGATGACGATGATGGTGATGATGATTAAGATGAATGTGTTGTTGTTGGTGTTATTGGTGGTGGTTGCGGTGATGACGATGACAACGACAGCAAATAAGTGCAGAGTTGATTAGTAAGAATCGTCAAAAACAACAATTTGGTGTCGTAGTTTATTACCTTAATGTTCCAGATTTCCTTCATCCGAACTCGATTCCGAACGAACAAGCATGATTAATTATTATTAATTTTTAAATAATAGTGGGAAACATCGAGAGACATATATAGACTTTATAATAATACTGCTTACATCTTTGGTTCTTTATTTTGAGTAGTTTTGCTAGTTTTCATCTACTTCAAATCTAAATATTTTCAGTTGACATTGTTCAAATATTAATTATTAAAACGTTTTATGAACTAGGTTTCATTTGAAAAAAAAACAAACAATGCATTCGATTTTGTAATCTAAAAATAGCTGAGCAGTGTCTGGTTGTAAAGTAGGTGACCTTCTAGTCTTTACAATGCTTAATTTCCAGAATCAGTGTAATTGGGAAATTTGCCATGAGCAGAATTTGAATATTTCTTTTCAATTTCAAGTTCAAAATTTAAGTTTTCTTTCCTTCACATGACAGAATGTACAATGGAAACTTTCCAAAGAGATTTCACAATATGGAGTAAGAAAATGACATAAAACTTATACAAATAAGATATATCATGTTTTAGAAAATGAATAAATTTGATGTTTTTGTAATCCTATTGGTTTGGTGGTTTCCGTGTTTTTAGTTACAAATTGTTTTCTTCTATAACCCATTGCAAGAAGTTGACGGAAAATCTGTTTTAAAGTAGGGTGATATTAACGTTGTCCTTTTGCTGTTTATTATTAATTTCTAATATTCAATTTATCGGTGTTCTCATTGCGCTGTCAGTTGCAAGGTACATGCTTTGTTTAGTTACAAATATTTTCTTTTGTCATGAAATTGACGAATAACTAAAAACAAGGCTGTTTGAAAGTAGGGTGGTAATAGTCTTTTATGTTAAATTACTTATTCATTCAGTAACCAAATTTTTTATTTAGTGTTCGATGCAGTTGACAAACTTCCAAGTGGAATTATAGATGGAAACACAAAGCTGATGGGATCGTACGACGCATGTCTGGCAATAACTTCCAAGATACACAGGAAGTGACGCCATCCTACCACAATATAATGGGCAATACTGTTGGACAGGGATTCCAATAAACATATTTGTAATTAAATGCGAACTTATTGCTTGTTGTTTGATTGTTTTCTAAAATCTTGAAAGGTTTCCTCGATATAACATGAAAAGACTTTGTAACGTATCAGATAAAAAATAGGAAAACAAATGCAATGCTCCGTGCGCAAACAAATGTATTGATGTTTTGGTTCCATTCGTTAAGAAATGAATGGATTGATGATGTTTAACATTACAGTAAAAATTCGTTCACGAGGCGGTCAGTTATAGGACGGAGGAAGAAACCACCGACATTCCAAAAGCAAACTGACAAACATCTCGCACCAGAATCTGCAGAGCGGGATTCAAACCTAAGCGATGAGAGGCACTGTGAACCGTTCTTTGGACCACTCGGACCACCGAGGTCCTTTGTTAAATAATGGAATAAAGAAATGTTGTTTTTACGCACCTGTTCAGACAAGATTTTTTTACTCATATCGATGCTAAATTACTATAAAATTTATGCAATACAAAACATCTGATTTTTATTTGTAAAGAATTTAGTAATTTGTCATTTTTATATAAATGTAAATGTTCGAAGTGTTTATTATGATTATTTTATGGTACTGATTTTACAAAACTATGTCATTTTAATTTAGCCTGGCTATCCACTGAAGCTGGACATGGGGATCTGTATGCCTGATACGTGCAGTAATAATGACACTTTACAGATCTTAAATACGTGTAAGTACAAATCCAGCATTTAAAAAGAAGAAACTTGAGCTAATTTTAACAAGTGTATCGAAGTGTAAACGTGTTCGAATGGAGTAATGATGCTTTACGTCCACTTCAAGATTCTTTCAAATATTTCGAGGTGGATTACTCTAAATGGTTGAAGTAACCAAAGAAAACGGAAAAAAATGAGTCAGGGCAAGTAAAATGACAATAGGATATGCCCAGTGATTTTAGTTTAAACCTAGAGAGAGTTTAGTTGAGTAATGGTGTTTAACGTCCCAGTCATGATTATTTCACTTTTATCGAGACGTCGCCAGCTATAGGCGAAAGTGCAGAAATTTTGCCTGTGCGGTGTGCTGATGGCATTATACAGCAGGGTTCTTTATCGTGTAACGCCTGCCATGACACGGGACCTCGTTTATTTTAAGTTCCCATCCGAAAGAACCGTGACATTCATTTCGTAATGCCGAGTGCTTGGCGAAAGAACAGTCACTACCCACCTTCAAGTCTTGGGTCAGTCCCGGCCGGGGTTCGAACCCACGGCCTTCCACTTACGGAGCGAGCACTCTACCAACTGAGCTACCGTAGCAGTTCAAACCTAAAGAGCGATAATAAATCCTTTTAACACTTGGTCAACAAGGTTCCCTGAAAATTTTTTATCAGTATGGCAAGCAAAATGCATAATTCGCAAATCCTCTATTTCAACTTTAAATCCAATCCGAAACACCCGAAATCAAATAAACAGTCAAGAGACATATTTTGAAAACTGTTTTAATTAAATCATAAAAACAGAAACGTTTGGATAAAGACAATTATAAATTTCTCTGTTGATTTCACTGATTTTTATTATATAATATTTACCTGTATTTTAAGTATTACCTAACATTAGAATTGGAAACGTGTTTCTGTATTTCGACGGAGTCGTGTGTAAAGAAGATGTCGGAGATTTGGATACAAGAGCGATTCTAATGATGTAAGATTTGATTTCTTTCGTTTTTTATCGTAAACCTCACAGTTTCAGCTGTTCCAATGTTTTGGGGAAATGGGATCCAAAAAATCAACTCAATTCAGTTTTTAATTTTCTAATGCCAAGTGATCTAAAGCTTGTCCGTGCTTACGGAGCACAGTGCCTGTAACAGCCTAGGTTCGAATCCCAATCGGATAGATCTGAATTTGAGAAAGTTTGTCAGTTCGCATAACGAAGAGCGGTGGTTTTCTCCAAGTATGCCCCCTGGTTCCCTCCACCATCTCTAAAATAGCCGCCTAGATATAAGCGAAAAAATTTTCACTAGGGTTTAAAACACTATTACTCCACTACACTCAAATCCACACCAACGATTATGAATATTAAATGTGAATTTTTATTAAGTATTTGTAACTTTTAAAGCGGCATTAAGTTTTCCAAAGAAAAAAATAAAATCGGTGCTAATTAATGATGTTCTTAATGAACAATGTTACATTTGGTTCAACGATAAAAGCTCGAATAAATACAGAAAATACAGAAATTACAGTAATTACCTAGCGAGATGCAGCATTTGGGATCTAATATTAGAACATGGTTATGTCATCAAAACCCGGGTCATTTAAACACAACTTTCAAAACGGTGAAATACGATAAATTAAACACAGAACTTCGTTGAATTTGTCATTTGTAACTTAGGAAGGGATACATAACACCATTTAAAACACATCTGGATATTAATGAAGGACAATTAATGCAATTTGTCATGTTTCACCTTCGATTCAAGGGTTTTCCGTACATCTGTGCGCATGCTCCAAGCTCATAATTATCAAGGTTTAACATTGACCAACCGGTCAGAGGATTCCGTTTATTTATTGTTGAAAGAAATGAAATTTTAGACAATGAATCTCACGGATCGTGGTTAGAAGATATCTATTTTTTTTTTTTAAAAATATATTTTTAGAAAATCAAAAAAAAAAAAAAAAAAATGTGATATTTTTTTAATTTATATTTTTCAATCCATAAAAGATGCTTATAAAACCGAAGATAAGTGTTTATTTATTAAAATCGAACAGGCATTTTAAAATGGTGGATTTCATAAAATGCACTTGATTTATCTTTTTAAATTACACAAGCGTCATTGACCAAGCAATCAAAATTACCAACGTAGTGTCGTAAGTCGTAAACCGTCTGTATTCGAATCATACAAATTTTGGCTGGGATGAAATACCATGAGTCCACTCCCATCCACACGAATTTCGCCAGTTTGTTTAGAGTCGGCAGTTTTCTTTTGACACTCCGGTTTTCTTAAATTATAGCCTCGATAAAAAGGGAGATTCATACTCTTGACTAAATACATACCATTTGTTTTGTAGTGTGCTCTGTAGCTTTTTCGGACTATTGATCTTATGTGGAACCGCTTATGACGTCATCATTGTACGTTGATATAGAAAACGTCAAAAACAAGAGGAAGAAAAAGTCATGAAAAATACGATGGATTTAGAAAGCAATAGCATGGAAAAAAGACTATTGTTAAATAAACCAGTAGTGTCTGATATCTACACTCCAGGTAAGTATTTGGCTTAGTTCAATGATTTATTTGGACGATGTGGCCAAGTAGTTCAAGCATTTGCCTTCAAAATCAAGGTGTCTTACGGCTGTTGGTTCAACCCCGGTCAACTGACTATCAGTGACAAAGAATTCTCGTTGTTGAAGGATCCTACAAGTTAGTTGTTACCAATACAATGGATTGAGTTGTCTTATTTTGCTACATTAAGTGCGAGTGTACTAGCTCTAGCTTATCATGACTCGTGCGCACTAGTATCATGTAGATCAGGCCCCAGTTTCACAATCATTCACTCAACTGAGTGTACACTCAACTCAAATATTCCCATTTTTGTCTCATGAATATTTTTAAGATACTAGGTTTATGAGATAATGTTTCGCTTTGTTCAACAAACCTACACTAAACCATTTAATTATTTCATATGATAATCAATTTTAACTGTGTAATGTCTTGGAAATTGGCATTGAAATATTATCGAATTTGAGTTGAGTGTACACTCAGGTGAGTAAATGATTGCGAAACTGGGGCTAGAAACATTTGCGCGTTTACGCACTACATGGCCATATGTCTTATGATCGAGATTCGAGATAAATAAAAATTGTCTCGTCACAACCATCCAATCATCAATGATTTATCGGTTAGTTATTTGGTTGTTTCCTTTGTTATTTTACGTCGCTTCAGCAATTTTAACGCTTATCCCGGTTTCAAGAACTAAAAGCAACATAGAGTATAAACTTGCCCTTAAATTGCTTATCGGTCCAAAGCAAGGTTATGTCCAAGCACCTTTTCTTTTGTCATCTAGATAAACTGAATTGGAAATTATATATCTTGCTTCAGGACATAGACTTAACACACTTAATCTCGGCTGAAGCTTAAACTCAAAACTATTGGATTAAGAGTCCGTGACCGTTTCCATGTGGTCAGTTGCCTCTCATATTCTATTTACTGACAAAATGGTATAACTCAAAACATAATGATCCAAACTAATAAACAATGTTTTATCAATCCATGTGTTCTATGGAAAACTTATAAATCGGAAATAAAGTTACTTTACATAGAAGTCAGGACAGTAGTCATTTTTGCCGATTTCTACTCAGTTTTATAAAATTAACACTTGACATTTATTAATCCATTAATTGGAAGCTTATCATGAAATCCCCTGAAAGTCTGTTCATCAATTATCCACAATAAAACCTGTATTAACGAAAACTTGATACAGGTAAAGATTTAAACACTTTCAAAAAGTCGGGCTATTCAAGGTGAAGTATTGATTTTTTTTATCACCTCGCAGTGGGGCTCACAAAGGGACTAGGTTACCTGGACATGTATTACCGATAAAAACAATTTTTTATTTTTTATTAGTCCCCTTGTTTCTTAAATACAAGTATTTTTCTTGTCAGTCATAATTATTCTTGAAGTAAAAGTTGTCCAAATTTTTTTTATTTATATAAACAAAAATTTCCCCTTATTGGCACCCCTTATAAAAATGAATGTTGTCAGGACAACTTCTAGAAATGGGAGATGCAGATTATTAGCCTAGGGGTTTAGGCACTCTAAGAATGGTACAAATGTTTTGAAGCTCGCCTAACAAACTGGATATGTCAGAAATATTTTGAAAAAGATATATGAATGCATAGAAAATTATATAATCAATAAATGACACAAAACTAATAATTTTTCTTGCATTTTAAAATTTCCTAAAATATTAAAATAAAAACAATTGTCTATTTTGATAACGATACATTAATATTGGTGCTTTGTGCACTCATTTTATAACTGTCAAATTGGAGTTTTCAGTCAAATGGAAGTAAAGGGATATAACTGGTCCTCAGGATATCGATCCTCTCTACAAAGGTCACCTGTCAACAAAGGCTACTTATAGCCAGTCTCTCAAGTGGCCTTTGTAAACAGGTTTTACTGTATTTACTGTATTATCCATTCATTTCAGGGGTACCGGGTAAACTGTTATTGTCATTCTCTGTGTACACAAATGGTGCCAAACTTCTAAATACCACAAACAGTGCCGGAACTTTGACTTGTATCAAAGGAATTAGATTTTTCAGCATGTCGTGGGTAATTTTAGGCCACGCTGTTGGGTTCGAACTTCAACGGTTTCAGGATGTAAGTTTCATAAAAAAAAACCACACAAACGTAACTGGATATTACAGATGCAATTTGAATTTATACTTATTTGAATTTTGCCTTTTAGAAATAAATCGCACATGTAAATGTTTTTCTATCCTGTCTGATGTTTGAAAAGGAGAACAACAAAGTCTGTGTCTTGTGCAAAATATAGAATTTGCACTTAGAAAGATTCTAAACATTTGAACATCAAATCATCTCTCTCCATTCCAACATCCTCTCTTTTCCATCTACCCGTCACCAATTTTTCTCTTTTTTCATCCACACATTCTCTTTTCCATCTTACCATCATCCATCATCATCTTCTTCTTCTTCTCTCTCTCTCTCTCTCTCTCTCTCTCTCTCTCTCTCTCTCTCTCTCTCTGTGAAGTATTTGTAATTTTTTTAATAGTTACAAAGTCTATCAGAAGACATGTTTAAACTTCAATTTATATATCGTTTAATTTTAATTTTTTTCTAATAGTTTTGTATGTAAGAACCAACCAACTAATAATCTTTTGCTAAATACTAGTAACCTAAAGACAACCTTTTACAAACCATAGTCTTTTATGAATGGTATCTAAACACTTTAAAACCATTCTTAATATCTTCACTTTCAAATACTTAGTCATTTTCAGACAACTGTTTATTCGCTTGACCATATAGACACATATATATATTTCACTAAGATTTTTTTTATTATTTCTACAGCAAAAATGAGTTTATTCTTTCCCAAAATGATCGGAAGATTCCAGGCTATCGCCAATGCTTATGTATCAGTGGGTACATTTTTCGCACTCAGGTTTGTAGAGCAGAAGAGTTTGATGTAATAATAAAAAATTGTTTGTGAAGTTTGTGATGTCATTTTTTATATTTACAATTTCTTTAACTATTCCAGTTCAATTTCAGATGATTTATCCTAAAAATCACCTTTTTAATATATCAGTTTACTACCAACCTCCACATCGTCAAATGGAATATCCCAACGGCCTTCATTTATAAGCGTCAGAAAGTTCAGAAACGTCATCAGCGTTCATAGCATATGACCGCAAAAAGAGAGAGTAATAGAGTCATAGAAAGAAAGATGATAGCAATTGTAAATATGCCAATATGAACCAAACGTAATTTTTTATACTTTGGTTTTAAGTTCGTTGTTTGTTGGTAGGTTAATTGGTTGTAATGCTTTCTAAAGATGCATCAGCTAACTTCCAGCTATTCGATATGAGACCAAGGTTATTTATTTCAAAGGATTAATCTAAGAAAAAAATCGCGTGAGCAAGATGCGCAAGTTTGTATCATTGTTAGTCGCGCGCACTCGGGTCATCTATTTTTTAGATGCAAGCTCACCGAGTTAGTATGCCACAGACACGCAAACCACATTCTCAGTCACATTATTTTGGCACCAGTCAAACAAACAGATACTCTGTCCTGTATTGACGAGCATCAGGCAGGAAAACAGTATATCCTTTAAAATGCTTATGTTTGACCCTAGCCCGGGTCCTCTCGCTACGTACGCAGACGCTGTACCACTGATCGGGCATTGGAGCGGTCCGAGTTTATTGTAAGATAGTTAGGTTGTAGTTAGTTTGTCATTTTTTGTCAATGACCAAGATCATGATAATAATTACAATGTTCTACATAGAATATCAGTCAATTTTAAAAAGCTAAAAATCGAATAGAGTTTTAAATGATATGGTATACGTTTAGACTTTTGTCAATAACATATAAAGAATAAATAAAAATGTCATAAAATAAGCATATTGAAAAGATTGTTTTTACGCTTCAGTGAGCTCGAGATTTTTCAACCTATATCAAGACGAATAAATTAAGGATGCATGGAGAACTGGAGTGCCGAAAAAAATTATAGACCATTGGCAAGAAAACTGAAACTCTCTCTTGTCAAGGACAAGCAGACACCTTTTAGACCACTCGGCCACGGAGATTTCTTCCTATAGAGTTAACATGTTAATGTTTCCTTTAAATGTTATAAACTATTGTAAGTATTTTATACATGTATGCGGAATATCCTTATTGTTTTTTTATCATTCTAGCGGGCTTCTGGTATCCTATCTGGGGTTAAAGGAGTTGAAGAAAAATAACGGAAAATTAAACTGGGGAATGTTTTACTTTCACAGATTTTGGAGGTACAGATATAGATAAGATTTATGATTGCAATAGTGGTGTTATAGTATCGTCACGTGATTAGCCTAAATTGCGATTTCCGGATATATAATTATCAAAAAAAAATTACATTATAATAATTACATTATAGGTTTTAGCTAAAAAAAACCCAAACTTTTAAGCATTTGCAATTGTTGACCGATCTTTGAGTTATCTCCCTTTGAACACTTAATTGGGCATGTTTTGCCAAGTTCGGTTAAACATACATTGTGTTAGTAAATCTTATGATCCCTTTTTATCTTTATTTAGACTTACTCCCCCTTACATGCTAATTCTCGGAGTGTACGTTAGTCTCAACCGTTATTGGGGTGGTGGACCACTATGGCCAGAAAACGGAATTGAGAATGATTTTTGTAAAGATACTTGGTGGAAAAATCTACTTAATATCAACAATATAGTGGACAGGGATAACCAAGTAAGCAAATAAGCAAAGGGCCATTGCTGATTAATGGCATTTTGTGTTTAGTTTGGCATGTTTTCTAAGTAAAACATTGTCGGATACCAGTATATCCCTAAGCAACATTTGAAAATATATATATTGAAAAATTTATATTTGGGGAAAAACGAAAAAAAAGTTGACAAAGAAATCTTATATCATAAATCAGATACCAGTAGCATTTAAGTCGTCTGAAACTGGATGGAATACAATTATAATAATAGTATCCTTTTATTCCAATATATAAATCTGGATAAATTATTTTATATTTGGATTATTCGGTGACCAAGAAAACAATAGCTGTGGCTGACGATTCACTGTGCCCCTTATCGCTTAGTTTCTTTTTCTACTCAGGCAGATCCTAATACGAGTTTGTTAGTTCTCTTACCAAAAGTCGGTGGTTTTTTAAAGACTCTCCCGTTTCCTAAATAAAGAAAACTAACTGCCTGTAATAAAACGCTATTATTTATTTGGAAAAGTGGTTAAAAGTGACATTAAAATAATCATTGAAATGTGAAACAAGCTTCCTTGGACATTTAAACGTCCAAGAATGACGAAATTCAATAAAAATTAATTTTTTTGATAGTCAGTGTCCAAAGGTGGTCAGTGTCCAAAGGTTGGTCAGTATCCAAAGGTTGGTCAGTGTCGTTGTTTACAAATAATTACATCATAATTATCTTTAAAGAAATCTTGTTATCCGTTAATTAAAAAACAAACATTTAAAAATAATTATCCTTTATTTTTCAGTGTTTTGGATAGGCGTAGTATCTAGCCAATGATATGCGGTGTTATATACTGATTCCGTTGTAATTTGTATTATATTTCAGTGTTTTGGATGGGCGTGGTATCTGGCAAATGATATGCTGTTTTATATAATGGGTCTGTTGTAATTTTTTATATTTCAGTTTTTTGGATGGGCGTGGTATCTAGCCAATGATATGCAGTTTTATATACTGAGTCCGTTGATGTTTGTCCCTTTGTATTTGTAAGTTAATATTGGTTATGGTATCTATCCAATGATATGCAGTTTTATATACTAAGTCTTTTGATGTTTGTTCCTTTATATTTGTAAGTAAACATTGGTTGAAATACTTAGATGTAAGTAAACATTAGTGCATCAGATATGAACTGTATATAGTGCATGTATGTAAGATAATATTAGACTGTATAATAAGCTTTTAGACTGAAGGCATAGTAGACTGCAAGGTATAAAAGTTCGCACCTTTACCGACTAAAGATACCGTTCAATTCAAATAGGAGATGGTACGCTAATTGGTTTACATGAGAGTTTCAGCTAGCTGCAAATAGCTGCAATAACGCTGATGCGGCTCTAGACAAAAACTCACTTACTAACTCACTCACTCACCCAATTATTTGTAGAAACAGCTCGCTTTACTAAATAATTTAAAAGCCTTCTGACTTAATTCTATTTTTCATAATTTTTAGTTTCAATGGATGGGGTTTAATTTCGTCGGCAGTTTTCCTTATAGGAAATGGTGTAGCGACGTATTTTGTGTCTGTGAAATACAAATTACCGCCTTCCACGCTAGGTGTCGTGGATGAAAAAACAACGTAAGTATGGCTTTATCTTTTTGAACAAAATAAATACGTTTTAATCTCCTGGAAAGTATTTCACTAATTTCACTAATATCGAAAATGCCCGATGAATCGGGAAACGGGAGTGAACAACAAATTACCGTCTACGACGATAGGTGGCGTGAATGAAAAAAGATCGCAAGTATTGCTTCATCTAGTGCAGACGTTAAACACTCGAACCCAAATGAACATCCATATATGTTGGGATCCGACCGACCGCAAGTCAAAACAGTTTTTCCTATTATAGGCATTGACTGTAATGTATATCTGTGACAATTCGGGATAATCTACTAACATTTTAAGGTCACCAATAGAGTGCACTAGAACAGAGAAGATTATTTATAAAATACTGAAAACGCTTCATTAACTTGTGTTTAGATGAACTTTTGAGATAAATAAGAACAAATGTTTGAAATAACTTTAAGATTTGCTGATGTGACGACAAACATTCAACTAACCAACCAACATTTTAATTAAATAACTGTAACACCTTGGTAACTTATAGTCGAGATTAGATTTTCATTATCTTTAAATTTATCAAAGCATTATATTTAATAAAAGTTGTTTAATGTGTTTTTTTCAGGTTTGACTACACGATTAATTACTATTTTGTGCCCTGGTGTAGAATAGGACCTTATGTCATAGGCGTGGTCGCCGGGTATTGTTTGTATAACACAAATGGAAGAAAAAAGATACATTGGGTAACACAGTAGTTTTATATTGTATGATTCAGCTCTGATATTTTTTATGTCACAAGCTGTAATTGATTATGTTTTATGTTAAAAACAGATGTTTGTTTATTAAGAGATATATTAAATTTGATCAGTATATTTTAATTCCTATTTTAGAAGAAAAATCGCGTGTTATGTTAAAAAAAATTGTTTCATTTTTTTAAAGTAATAAATTCTTTTTTCATACAACGAAAATGTCTGCAGGACTGTGTAGCAGAACATACAGTTAAAATATCAAGTTCTCATTATTGTGTGCGATAACTGTCTGACAGAAACATTGGATTAAATGGTCTTAAGGAACGTAAATATAGCAACATATGATTTAAGAGTTTTTGGATTTAAAATTCTTGGTTTTATTAATGTCATTCGTAATATATTATCTTTCACAATTTATAAACACCCTTATTTCAAAAGTAAATATCAAATGACCTTAAAAGTGGACCAAGTCATGCTTCTGTTTTTTCGTTATCTTTTGATTTGCAAAAATTTTCAGTAACCGTTATCTACATTAATTTTTATTTTAAATTCTCTTAGTCGCATCAGCATTTTTCAAACAATATTTGCAACGTTAATCTTGTCATTTAGCTAAGCACAAGTTTGAATTGCGTGCGCCTGTGTCTATTTGTTGTATTTTTATGTTTTAGAATTCCAAATATTTACCATAATATTTTCTTGTACATAATTTTAAATATTTCTTTATGTTAAAAAATCCAAAATATTAAAAATAACAACATAACAAGTAATATATATTTATGACAACTCTACAGAATTTGTGTAATTTTTAGGCTTTGAACTTACTCGGCTGGGCGGTAGCTACAGCGCTTTCTGTCACAGTTCTGTATGGACTACATGATGCCATCAATGGAAATCCTTTGAGTATAGAAGTCGCAGCTCTGTACAATGCCACACACAGAACGGTCTTGGGAGCATGCGTTTGCTGGGTAGTTGTCGCCGGTGCCACCGGAAATGGAGATAATTAGCGAATTTTCTGTTAAATCATCATGTAAATTACACAATTTGATTGCTGATTTTAGTATCATTAAATTCAGCATTATTTCGAGAAAAAATGTTTAAAGGTAAGAATTTAGACGCTTTAGCTAAAAACGTTGGCTACAATAAAAATCATAAGAAGTGATTAAGCAGAGTCTAAAATCGAACTTTACTTTTTCGAATCTGTTAAAATAATTAGATTTAAAGAAACCAGGAAAGTTGAATAAAAGAAAGATAAAAGTGTAAACTTAGAAGGTTTTGTCTAAAATTACTTGTCGAGTAAAGTCATTTTTCAGTTTTACAACTTCTTGCTAAAAACAATTTTAAAAGAAAACTCTGAGAAATTATACGATTCGAACAAATGTTTAAATGTTAAATTGGTACAACGAGTAGTTCCATAATCCTTGAGCAGCTGATGTGTAAAATTCCCAATACGTTTGTAGTTACAAATTACCTGTATTTCGGACTTGTTGTGGTTGAAAAAATCTTCCCAGCTATTTTACGTTAGAAAATAGACGCTGTCATAGGTTACGTTATTAATCACTTGTTAATTAAGTGACGTCATTCGACACGACGGTGCCTTATCCGGAAATCGCAAATTCACTCAGGTCACATGAAGGGACTTGAAGGTTTTATTGGATAAAAATATAAATAAAAATAATATTTCTTAATTAAAAATGTAATTGTATGAACAAGTTCTATGCAGTTGGATCCAATTTCAATTCCCTTAAATATGATTTGTATAACTGTTATTATTCCAGGATATATTAACACTCTGCTGTCATGGGAGGGTTTCAGTCCCCTGAGTAGACTTACGTACTGTGCCTACTTAGTTCATCCAATTTTAATGTACATATACTTCGAAAGCCATAGGCAGCCAATATACTTCACTGATATGGAACTTGTAAGTACAATAGTTTATTTGTTGTCTTTGGTTGAGATGAACGTAAACTTGTTTCTGTGTCTCTCTCTAAATCCACTTTATAAATACAAAACCTTCGATAACTTGAACTCGGATATACGTATATAGGTTTTCTTTAAAATCTGTACTATTTTCATGGAATGTCTGGATACGTTATGCATACTGTTGGCTTATCGCTCAAGTTAAAACATCACAAAATACTTGTATTGTCAATGGACTTACCTTTATCCTGTGCCTCATCAGTTTTTTTAAAGCTGCATTAATTTTTACTATGCATAATTTAAAAACGGCACATTTTTCTTAACTATACCTCTCATTAAAAATGTAATACTTGGTTCCACGAATAAATCTTTACATACGTTGAAAGTCACGGGGAAACATATCTGTTAGTTTGATCTACCAAAGACTTATATTAGAAAATTGATCACGCCATTTTTATCTAAAAAGAGACAACGTCAACAAGCACATCAAAGAAGCATTGTGTTCAAGATCAATACGACCACTTTGTCTGCGTATCTCTGTTTCATTTTCAACCATTTTTCCATCTGAGCCTTGTAAGTTTGTTCAAACTTCTCTTTATTCTTTTCTTTGCAAAATCAGTTGTTGTTCTTGCACGAACACGTTTTTTGTCGACGCCATAGTTTACTTACACGTCGGCCTTTCGTGCATGCTTCGAGCTGAAAAATAACATTTTATCGCGTTTCTCCAATCTTTAAGGATATCCATTAATATGGGGCTAATAAGAGTTTAAATAGGAAAACGAATGGCACAGATCGTAATAACAACCAATATTATATTGATACAAAATATTTTTAGAAAATTCATTTTTTAGCTCAATTGGCTATAGCCAGCTGGGCTTATGGCATGGTTTTGCATGCGTCCGTGCGTCCGTGCTTGCGTGCGTAAACTTTAATCTTCTCCTCTGAAACCACTGTGCCAATTGGGACCAAATTCAGTGTGGAAGGTCCTTAGGTGGAGTAGACTAAAGTTTGTAACAGGCGACCCCGCCCGACATCCAAGATGGCCACTGTTACTATAAATAGCAAAAACACATAAATAGCCATTGTTGAGTCATTTTTTAAGCGTATTTGTTCAAAATTGAATTGTAGAGAGTAGAAAGTAAGGGCATTCACCATATATAACGGGTTTTTCTAAAACAAATTTTCGTTGACCCGATTTTTACGAATTTTGTAAATGAGGTGTTATATTTAATCAATTCTTTGAAAATCTTCTCCTCTAAAACCACTGGGCCAACTAGAACCATATTTGGTGTGGAAGGTCCCTAGGTGGGGTAGACTAAAGTTTGTACCAGGCGACCCCGCCCGACATCCAAGATGGCCGCTGTTACTATTAAAAGCAAAAACACATAAATAACCATTATTGAGTCATTTTTTAACAGTTTTTGTTCAAATTTGAAATGTAGAGAGTAGATAGCGGGGCATTCAACATATATAACAGGTTTTTCTGAGAATTTTTTCGCTGACCCGATTTTTACGAATTCTGCAAATGAGGTGTAATATTTAATCAATTCTTTGAAAATCTTCTCCTCTGAAACCACGGGAACAATTGGAACCAAATTTGGTGTGGAAGGTCCCTACATTGGCCTGACTAAAGTTTGTACCAGACAACCCAGCCAAACATCCAAGATGGCTGCTGTTACTATAAATAGAAAAAAACACTAAAAAGGCCATTGTGGATACATTTTTCAACCATTTAAGCTCTAATTTGAAATATAGAAAGTATACTGTGTGGGATTCAAATTATATAATGGATTTTTTCTGTGAAAATTTGTATTGACCAAATTTTCAAGAAATATGCAAATTAGGTGTATTATTTAGTAAAAATATTTTCCTCTAAAACGACTGGGCGAAGTGGAACCAAATTTCTTGTGGAAGGTTCCTACATGGGCCTGTAAAAAGTTTGTACCGGTCCAAGATGCCCGTCTTTACTAGATATATATAAAAAACAAAAAGAAAAATAGCCATTGTGGATCCATTCTAAGCTCAACTGGCTAAACCTAGCTGAGTTTATGGCATAGCGAAGCATGCCTGCATGTGTTTGTTGCAAAGTAGACTTCATTGAAGCAAAAATGGTCATAAAATCAATTTATTTCCCATCTTTAGCTGATGAACCAATTATGGTAACCACATCACATTGTCTTACAGGGGCCACAGTGGCCGAGTGGTCTAAAGCATTCGATGTTACGGATCACAGTGCCTCTCACCACTGACTGCACATTAACGTCCCAGTGGGGCTAGCACTTCATATTTGAAAGTTTGTCAGTTAATTTGCTGCTTGGTCATGGTTTTCTCCGATACTCCAGTGTCCTCCACCATTTCCAAAACTGACAGTCTCCGTATAAGTGAAATATTCTTGAGTTGAACGTTAAACAG
Source organism: Tegillarca granosa (assembly GCA_029721355.1). NCBI lineage: Eukaryota > Metazoa > Mollusca > Bivalvia > Arcoida > Arcidae > Tegillarca > Tegillarca granosa. Next base: position 11,472,612 of record CM056606.1, on the reverse strand, counting down.
CATTACAATCAAAAACAAACATTTTCTTACATATGCAGCCAGTTGAGCATCACAGGTCCTATTGGGCGTCTTGTTTAATAACTTAATGCATCTTTAAGTGTCTTTTAGACGTTTATTGTAAGTTTGTTTCACCAATGCTATTAATGCATAAATTCACAAAGCGTACAAGTTTAGAGAAGCTAGAATTATTAATTAAAGGTTATATTCTACTTATGCTCCAGCTTATTATACAATACTCCATCGCGTTTGTGCGATACAATTTGATTTTTTGAGAATGGAATCGAAAAATTTGACGTTCTTCCATAAAAAAGTTATTTCTGAAACTTGAGACTTTTTACCTCACCTGAGCAATCTATCCCCGTCCGTCGTCTGTTCGTGCGTCGTCCGTAGTGTGTCGTGCGTAAACTTCTTCTCCTCTAAAACTACGGGCCAAATTTAATAATATTTGGCAGTAATCATGCCTAGGTGAAGGCCTTTTAGATTAGCGCAAATAAAGGGGTTATGTCTCCTTGGGGCCTCATAAAGGGGGTAATAGTGAAAATCTTTTTAAACTCTTCTCCTCTAAACATACAAGAGATATAGCTTAGATATTTCATGCATAATATCCTTAGGTCACCTAGTTTCATATTTGCACAAGCCGTAGCTCTTGAGCTCAAAATGGGGAAATTGTAGTGTACTTGAGGGCGAAATTGCTATAAATTATATATTTGTCAAATATCTTGAAAACTATTACCTTTTTGTATAGGCATGTATATTAGAATGTTGTAGGTATTGAGATGATCATTTTAATATATGATCCAAGGTCATACATGCAAAGGTCAATGTCATAGCTACATACAAGGACTGAAATTGTTAATTAACTTGAAAATTATTAACTTTTTGTATAGGCATGTATATATGTATTAGAATACTGTAGGTATTGATATGACAATCATTTTGATTCAGGGTCATAAGTTCATAGGTCAAGGTCATAGCTGCATAAGAAGACTGAAATAGTTAATTATCTTGAAAACTTTTTGCATACATGTATATTAGAATATTGAAGGTATTGATATGGCGATCACTTTGATATATTATTCAAGGTCATGGTAATAACTGCATAAGAAGACTGAAATTGCTAATGATTTGGAAATTGTTACTTGTACTATAGTATCTATATGCATTTAAGCTACTTATAAATGCATTAGACTGGGTATTTCTGGTAAATAATTGTGACAGTTCTTAAATTAAGGAAACTTTGACAGTTTCTGTATATAAATATATTGCCTATTGCATTTTGCACATATCAGGCGAGCGTTAAGGTCCATGGGCCTCTTGTTAAAAATATAGTAGTAATTCTTTGTTAGAGTGGTTTATTTGTAACAATGATTTTTTTTCTTTTTCAGATTGTTCGGTTCCTATCATTCCTTATGGCATCGATGGCCGTTGCTTTTGTTGCTTCCCTAACTTTTGAATCTCCAATGATGGACTAGAAAAAGTTATATTTAAACGGGACAAGAAGATAACAGAAAAGAAATGATTTTTATAATGAACAGAACTGAGATTATAAATATCATGAAATTATAAATTAGATAATTACCTGCATCGACGGAAGGGAAAGCAGGTCTAGTAATAGGACGACTCCGTTCGTCAGTCCGTCACATCCCAACTGTGCATGGTTTGTGTAATCCATAATTCCTATAAACATTTTCCAAATTAAATAAAATTTCACAGAAAAACATATCATATGAAAGGTGCGTAGATTGTGTAATCACTGTTAACTACTACGAACTTTATCTAGATTGAATAAATTTCATCCAGTTGTTTTGTACACATCAGGGATGTGCACCTCCTATTTTGGTGACATTTTTGTACAATTAATGCATATAGAACTTGAACAATTTACATAAAAATCATATGAACGGTGCATAGTTTGTGTAATTCATTAAACACATATGTTTTTATATACTTGTATAAATTTGATAATGCAGCTGTATGTGCATTTATGAAATCACATTAAAAAAAATGAGCAGTTAAACTCATTTTGTCAAAGTATGGAAGTTAAAAAATAGTAGTTTGTAAATGAAAAAATGTACTTAGCAACAACACAAGAACATGATACATCATTATTGTTGAAGCAACAACAGGCAATATGTAAAGAATAACGCATATTTAAACACTGATTATAAATGTACTTACTTTGGATTGACAAAGTAATTTTATGCCATTATATCTTTTAATGTGCCAATTGTCATTTCATAAATTAAGAAATCGGTCTTTATTTAAAAAAGGCTTGATTTTTGTAATTCCCACATTTTATTTTCTTTGTATATTTACATATTGTAATTTGGAACAATTAATAAAATTAATCACACTTGTATACGGAGTTGTAAATATGAGTTTTATCAAAGGATAACACAAACTACCTTGCCTTTTTGCTAATTCTACAATAGTTGTGAAACTCACCCAGCCTAAAAAATACTATCTAGACTGTTTTTATGCAAGGTTCATGTGACTACTATGCTCATTCTTACTTCTTATATATTCTCACAACGAAATGGCAACCGGGAATCGCTTGAAACAAATGTGAAAGTTAAGTTTTATGATTCAAAACTTTAATTTTAAAACCAAATTGGTATGATTAATCATTACATGGTTTATACATGGTCAGTAAATATCATACCTGAGGTTGGGAGAACATTCGGTAAAACAGCAGTGCTTGATACATGTGTTTCACAGCTATTGCAAAATTTGTAGTATTATATTTCTGACGTATTTCTTACATTATAAACTACTAAAGATATACTTTATCTTATTATCTGAAACAAGTACCTGTGGTAAGACTGAGTACTAAAACGTTATTTGTACAGTTTTGGTGAAAAAAATGTTAGAAAATTAATTAAAACATTTGAGGAACTGAAGTATTTAGAGTTTTTTAAATTTATATATTTATTTGTCGTTTGTCTCTAATAAATGGGATGCAGTAGCAGTAATATAAACATAAACATTGGGCGTGTTCGCCCTCGGAAAAATTTAACACGTGTTGCCATGGATGAACTTTCGTCGGCAAGATGGGTGTGGTTTAGGTAATGTGTTGTTGAAAATTTAAAAAACAAACGGTAATTGACGAATCAAATATCTAGATTTTTACATGAAGTAAAAAATTGTGTATAACGCCCCAGTCATGATTCTTTCAGTAACATCGAGGTGGTCATTTTTAATGGTGGAGGAAACTGGAGTATCCGGAAAAAAACTACCAAACCTCGGTAAGAAAAAGGACAAACTTCTTACGCTAGGATCTGTCGCGCGGGTTTTCGAACCTATGCGGTGATAGGAACTGTGACCCATGAACGCACCATTTGGCAACCGAACCAGCTTAAGTTAGAAAGGTAATCCTCGTTAATTAAATTATGTATTTTATTATTTCTCATGGAAGGCTTTTACTAGTTGGCGCAGATAAAAGATTATTAAAAAAATCAAAGCATCCGTTGAGGAGGAGAAGTGCAGATAAGACAAGCGGCAGACAGACAGATGGACTGACGGACAGACTGACAGAAAAAGGAAAACTCGGTGGGGGACACAATTTAATTAAGAAATTTAAAAGAATCGAATTTACATTTAAAAACGTCTAGTACTCGTAATTATTTGAAACAAAAATGTCAATCTAAGGGTCAAACCGCAACAATTCAGCAGCATTAAAACTCGGTAGCAACTCGTCAACATTGTCGTCAGTGAAATCTAGTTTACGCTTCCGACATTTCCCCCCTTAGAAGACGTTCTTAAAATATCAAAATCTGGATGACTTAAAACTTATTCTTTCTCTTTTCCTAAATTAGGAATACGTTTTTCGTGTGCTCTTTTTAGCTGCAAGTGAAACAGAAATAAATTAGACAATGTCGATTGTACATGTCACACCTGCACAGGTAAACTCTCCGGTGGTGGGGATGCAGTCACGCTTCATCGACAGTAATTATATATATATATATATATATATATATATATATATATATATATATATATATATATATATATATATATTATGCACTTTACTCCAAAATTGATATCATATGATATGACGTCATAAAACAAACAAATAATAGCGATAAAGGACACATATATCTCAACTTTATGTATATAAATATATATATAATAATTCTAAGTGAATAAGTTGCATAATTATCAAAATATCCGTAAAGACACCATGTTTAAAATAACGTTTTTATTTTTTACCTTTGTTCTTTGTTTCGGGATATTACAAATAACCCAGGCTCAAAATGTTGGTTCGGATAATTTACCATATACAAAACTTTTGAAGCAAGCACAATTAAGGATACAAAATGCGATTAAAGACGAAATTCCTAAAAATAAAAAAGTTTTAACAACGTTCAATTTGGATCCTGAATTAACACAAACGACATTTTTGCAATCAACGGCTGAGAAAATAAAGAACCTTAAATACAGCGCCATTACAGCATCCTCGTCAGAAATATGTTTTAATCAATCTTTAGCAACTGTCATGGGAATTATGCAAGGACAATATTGGGCTATAAAAAGTAAGTTTTATTTTGGAAAAATATGAGAAGAAAATTTGGAAAATTTAAAACATATTTTGTTATCAGTAACAGTTTTGATCAACCAAACATTTTTACAATATTGAATTATGTAACTTTAACTTCTGAGGATAAACTGCTAATGCGCGTATATTCTGAAAATGACAGAACCGAGTCGAAATCCTTTCATTTCATTATTCCCCCTCCCGAACCCGAATCTCTTTGCCCTTTATGATAAATCTATTTTATTTAATAAAATACTATTCCGAATTTATTCTTTGACTGATTTTAATAAAGAGTTAATTGTTAAAAAAGGAGTAATTTTTGTCCTTTTTATAAATTTTTAAAATAAAATCACAAATCACGACCAGAGCACGATTTTCGTATGCTGTGTGGAAAAAAGTAAAGCTGAAAGTATATTTGTGACAACACTAATATAGTTTTGAATTACCTAACAACTGCTTGAAGATTAAACAATATTTTCTTGTTTTCAATAAAAACTGAAGAACTTGGTCGCGTCTAGTTACCTGTGGTGAACGTGATTTTAAAGACTTAATTAAGACCGATTGAATAAGCATCTTTATTCAAACAGGAATAATTAAGGGCTTGGAATAATATATTTTGCTCAATTATTTTTTCTAGAAACCCTTCCATTCAACAAAGAGCACTTAACCTTTCCTGTCATGAAACAGAATATTATATTTTTAGATATTGAAATTAACAAACACGTGAAGACACTAAGAATGAACGTTAACGTATAGCAACAAATAATTTACCAAAATATTATGTCTTTACTTTGCCATATGAAACGAGTGCCACTTTTCCTAAAACGTTCTGTAATGCCGAAGCGAGAATACAGATGTTAAGAAAGCAATACGACATCGGCAGATTACAGGGGGTAATGCTGGAGTTGCAATCCCCATCCCTTTGATGTATTTAATATTTAACAATCACGTCACTGTCATTCGATATTATGAAATACATGTATCAATATAATATAAGTACAAGTTTTAATTTAACCTTTATCAGTAGTTATCATTAAAATGATGATATAAGATCAATATGATCACATTATAATTATTTAATGACCTTCACCAAGTAAATTGAGTTTGTTTTCACAATCAATTGATGTTAATGATGACGATGATGATGATGATGATGATGGGGGCGGTGTTGTTGTTGTTGGTGGTGGTGGTGGTGATGATAATGATAATGACGGCGACGACGACGACGAAGACGACAAATATCTGCTTAGTTTATTAGGAAGGGTCGTCAACAACAACAGTGATTCCGAACGTATTATTATTCATAAAGTTTTAAATAATAGTAGGGGGAAAAATAAGCAATGAATAGAGACTTAAAATAAACTAGATATGTTTCTTTGAAACAGATGTGTCGCCTGACACTGCATAAAAATCAATCAAAGGGAAATAATTCAAAAATGGAACAAGAAAGAGTTGTGGTTCTTGTGCACTGCACTTCGAGTCATTGCCAGAAACATGTACACCAAGTTTGGAGTCATTTGAACATACTACACCAAGGTATGCTCCGGACAATAAATGCTCTATAAAAATCAATCAAAGGGAAATAATTCAAAAACGGAAAAAGATAGAGTTGCGGTTCTTGTGCACTGCACTTCGAGTGATTGCCAGAAACATGCAAACCAAGTTTGGAGTCATTTGAACGTACAACACCAATGTTATGCTCCGGACAAGGAAATCCGGACGCCGCCGACGCCGCCGACGAAAGTAATCCCTATATGTCGCCTAGTCAGGCGACACAAGAATGACGTTTACATTTTATATTGTAGTTTTGCTGATTTGCATCTACTTCAAATCTAAATATAATAAGTTGTTACTTATAATGGACTAGGTCTCTTTAGACAAAAACAAACGACCTATTTAATTTTGTAATCTGAAAACAGCTACCCACGGGTGTATAGTAGGAGTCCAGAATTTTAAATATTGTGCAAAATTTCAAATCTTTCTTTTTTGTTGCCATATGCAGAATTTTGAATAGTTCTTATGGAAAAAATCAAAGTCATGCATATGACACATTGTATAATGAAAACTTTTCAAAGAAAATCGAATAAACCGGAGAATTTTTACCACACCACTGGATATTCTGTAATCTTTCCATAGTGGAAAGTTTTATAATCAGTGATCCAACATGTGTATGTCTTTTTTTCTTAGTACTTTTGCTTTTAAGCATCAATTTCTATTTATTAATTTATTATTGTTCTTATTGCTCAAGGAATTGACGAACGATCAGTTTTAAAGCAGGGTGACACTAACCTTGTCCTGTTTCTATTTATCAGCATTATCTTTTATTCAAATGATTTGTGTGCTTATTGCGCTGGCTGTTTACAAAATGCATGTGTTTAGTTTAAAATTCAGATTTTCCTCTGTTACTATGGAAATTTGTTACTAAGTAGGGTGTTAATAGTCCTTTATGTTAATCTTTTATTTAGTGTTCGATGCAGTTGACAAACTTCCAAGTGGAATTTTAGATGGAAACACAAAATTGATGGGATCGTACGATGCATGTCTGGCAATAACTTCCGAGATTGACAACACAGGAAGTGACGTCATCCTGCCTCAATATAATGGACAATACTGTTGGACAGAGATTCCAATAAACATATTTGTAAGTTAAATGCGAACTAATTGCTTGTTGTTTGATTGTGTACTTAAATCTTGCAATTTCCCTCGATATAACAAGAGAAGACTTTGTAAATTATCAGAAAAAAATACGAAAACAATAGCATTGCTCCGTGCGCAATGTTCAGTCGTTTTCATTTGGCTCGATTCGTTAGGAATGGAGTGGAGTATTGCGAGTCAGAAATCTTTCACTTATAATTAATTATTTATTATCATTATTTTTTAAGGTAGAATTTGATAACGGTTTCTGATTTAGCTACAGAAGCATGTTTATTTTTAATTTAGCCTGGCTATCAACTAAAGTTGGATATGGGGATCTGTATGCCTGATACTTGCAGTAATAATGACACTTTACAGATCTTAAATACGTGTAAGTACAAATTAAATACATGTCTAGCATTTAATTAAAGAAACATCAGCTAATTTGAACAAGTGTATCGAACTTTACATGCATTTGAGGGGAGTTGTGGTGTTAAACGTCCAAGTCAAGATTCTTTAAAATATTTTTATTAACCAAAGAAAACGGGGAAAACAACTGAGTCAGGGCAAGTAAAATGACAATAGGATCTGCCCAAGTGATTTGAGTCCAAACCTACAGAGGGATAATAAATCTTTTTAACATTTGGTCAACAAGGTTTCCTGATAAATTTCATCAGTATGGCAAGCAAAATGCATAAGAAATCGTTAAACCTATATTTACACCGTAAAACCTGGTTTTACCAACGCAAAACCTTTTCTAACGATCTTATAATCACATTTTAAGATCATAAAAACAGGTTTAATGATTTCATGTGTAAATTGCGTCATTAAACTTGGATTAGCAACCGTAAATGTAAGTTTTCAAGTTGAAATGAAATTTTATGCCACATTAAGTATTTGCGAATACACAATAATTTACAACACCTAAATTTACGTCGTCAATCGCGATCGCAAAACCGTATTTAACGTCGTAAAGATATGTTTTGCGAATTATTTTGCATTTTATTTTGTCATACATCAGACGTTCATTAATACAGGAAATGAAGACATATGCAAATAAACAGACAGATGACATATATTGATTACTGATTTTAACAAAATATCATAAAAACAATTTACGAACTTCTTCTTCTTCTTCTTCTTCTTTTATTAATGTTTGAATAAGTGTAATCAATGTCTCTGTTTATTACTGTTTCCATTATATGATGTTTACTTGTATTTTAAGTATTACCTAACATTAGAATTGGAAACGTGCCTCTGTATTCCGACGGAGTCGTGTGTAAAGATGATGTCGGGGATTTGGATACAAGAGCGATTCTAATGATGTAAGATTTGATTTCTTTCGTTTTTTATCGTAAATCTCTCAGTTTCAGCAGTTCTTATATTGAAGGGAAAAGGGATGCAAAAATTCATAATCTGTTTTCAATATTCTAAAGTCATCTAAAGCGATCTAGAGCTAGTCCGTGCTTATAGAATAAAGTGCCTCTTAGTTCTCACAGCCTAGGTTCCAATGCTAATTGGACAGATTTGAGTTTAAGAAAGTTTTTCAATTTGTTTGCGAAGATCTGTGGTTTTCTAAATGCACTCTGGTTCCCTCTAACATCTCTGAAATAACAGACTAGATATAAGCGAAAAAATTTTAACTGAGGAGTAAAACATCGCTTCCCCACTCCACAACATTACTCCACTCTAAACCAGTCTAGGCAGGATCATCCAAAGCTTAATGCATGGTTATGAATATTAAATGTATATGTATATGTTTATTTAGCAATTAAGTACTTTTTACTCATTCCAAAATTTGAATTTTGAAACATACCTAAATTGTTTTCATTTTACTTCGACAATCACAACAAGCAGTATAAAAGCACATCGCTTTGAAAACAAAATTTCCAGTAATACTATTTCTTACAGAAAAAATATGATGGATTTCATAAAAAAACACTGGATTTATTTTTTTAAATAACTGGAGGCACCACTGACAAAGCGATCTAACTCAGCCACATTGTGTCGTTAGCAGCCTAGTTTTGTATCATACTGTGGCGTAAAACACCCTTACTTCACTCCACTCTACATAGCGAATCTTAGAGTGTAAAAAATTCTCAGTTTTTGTTCGGTTTTCCTGAATGCTAGCCTCGATAAACGAGAAACCTATACTCTTGACCATATAAATATCATAACTTTGTTTTGTAGTGTGCTCTGCAGCTTTTTCGGACTATTGATTTTATGTGGAACCGCCTATGACGTCATAATTGTACGTTGGTACAGCAAACGTCAAAAACATGAGGAAGAAAAAGTCATGAAAAATACGATGGATTTAGAAAGCAATAGCATGGAAAAAAGACCATTGTTAAATAAACCAGTAGTGTCGGATATCTACACGCCAGGTACGTATTTGGCTTAGTTCAATGATTTATTGGGCCGCGGTGACCGAATTGTTAGAGCGTCAGCCTTCAAACTCAAGGTGTCTTACGGCTGTTGGTTCAACCTCTGTCGACTGACTATCAGTGACAAAGAATTTCCCCTGTCGCCCTGTCGAAGGTCCTTACAAGTTGATTGGTGCCAGTTCAATAGGTTGAGTTGTCTGGGACGTTAATTTGGTACATTAAGGACGATTGTACAAGCTCTAACTCTTCGTCATGACTTATAAGTGCAGACTAGTACAATGCAGATCAGACACATTTGCGCACTCACGCACAACATGGTCTTGTTTTAATAATACGACCCAAAATTAAAATTTTTTCTTGTCACAAACAACCAATCGTCAATGATTTATCGGTTAGTTATTTATATGTAGTTTTCCGGTTGTTGTCAATTTACGTCGCTTCAGCAATTTCAGTGTTTATCCCCGTTTCAAGGACTATAAGCAACATATAATACTGTAGTATTATAATGCACTTAATTGCATATCGGTCCAAAGCAAGGTTTAGTCCAAGCAACTTTGATGCAAGTTCGCAACCTTCCGGCAGCTAGATAAACTAAATCTGAAATTATATTAATCTTGCTACCGGACATACAATGTACACTTACCACACAATCTCGGCTTGATCTTGAATTCATAACTACTGAATTAAAAGTCAATGACCGTTTCCAAAAGACCAGGTGCCTCCTATAATTTATGTGTATTTTAATTTTTTAGGAATACCGGGTCAATTGCTGTTGTCATTTTCTGTGTACACTAATGGTGCTAAACTTCTAAATACCACAAACAGTGCCAAAACTTTAACCTGTATCAATGGAATCAGATTTATCAGCATGTCCTGGGTAATTCTGGGCCACGCTGTTGCGTTCGGACTTGGAACAGGATGTAAGCTGCATAACAAAAACAAAATAACACACGCACACACAAAAGTAACTCTCTCTCTCTCTCTCTCTCTCTCTCTCTCTCTCTCTCTCTCTCTCGTAACAGTCTTTCAGAAGACATATTTTGAACTTAAATATTTATTTATTTTTCATTTTTCCAATAGTTTTGTATGTAAGATCCAGCCTACTAATTATCTTTTGCTAAATACTAGTAACTTAAAGACAACTGTTCCTTACATTAACCTCTTGAAAAGTTAATCTAAACACCATAAAACCATTCAAATACTTTTAAAGAAATTTGTCAAATTTCGGACAAGCATTTATTCGCTCTACCATACATCACTAAGATTGATTTTGTTTATTTCTACAGCAAATTTGAATTCTTTTTTTCCCAAAATGATCGGAAGATGGACATTCCAGGCTATCGCCAATGCTTTGGTTTCAGTGGATACGTTTTTTGCACTCAGGTTGGTAGATCAATAGAGTTCTAAATAATACAAAAAAGTTACCAATCTAAATGTTAAAAAAAGTCTCATAATGTTTTTGTTATTTTAATTTAATCAGTTTGTAAAAGTCGAAATTCCCGAAAGTATATTCCTCGATAAACTTGAAGTAAATTTTCCACGAAATCAAACGTTACACAAGATGCAGCTCAACTTTGTGTTTTACTACGCCCAGTATGTCAGTTGTAGCCAAGACTTGGTAATAAATTTCGACTAAATGCTCAATCACTCTAGGAATTTTCCCACAGTGGCTACGTTATTGGATATTTTTCTTCAGAACGATTTTAATTTTAATTTTTTCATGATTGATTTTTTAAAAACAATCTTTGCGTTCCGTTTCTATTCTACAGTTGCGTAGCATTCTGGAATGTGTACTATCCTTTTTTTAACTTTAATTTTTAGAAAATGTTATCATCCATAATTGACATAAAATTAAAACCACATAAGATAGGGAAAACGGCTTATAACTTTCGATTTGCAGACTATATTGGTGAAAACTATCGCAAAAACACTTAATTAGCTCCGCAAACGCGTTGACTTGAGTTAATTTTAGAATTGTTCAATGTTTAGGGTTTTGCCGTAGGTCTTCATTGTTTTCCCCATTGTTAAGATCATGTTAACATTTAAAACGTTCTGCATTGAATATCAATTTTAAAAAGCTAAAACTCAGTTTCGAGAGATATGGTTTACGTTTAGGCCTTTGAGAATAACATATAAAGGGTAAATATAAATTTCACAAGATAAGTAAAGAGCCAGATATAGAAGATTGCCTTTTACGCTCCAGTGAAGATTGTTTAATCTATATCGAGCCAAATAAATTTAGGATATTGGGAAAACTGGAGTGTCGGAAAAACTATCGACCATTTGCAAAGGCACTGGCAACTCTCTCACTATCGGATTGATCCTAGCGGTCAATGGCAAGCAGAAGCTTTTAAGACCACTCGGCCACGGAGTTATCTTTGTATAGAGTTAATATGTAAAGGTTTCTTTTAAATATTATTAACAATTGTAAGTACATGTATGCGGAATAACCTTTTTGTAACTTGTCATTCTAGTGGACTTCTGGTATCCTATCTGGCGTTGAAGGAGATGAAGAAAAATAATGGAAGATTAAACTGGGGAATGTTTTACTTTCATAGATTTTGGAGGTAATTCTTTACATATTTATACTAAATCACGATAACAATATTTGTTTCGTCTTGTGGCTATGTGAATTTGCGGGTTCATGAACAAACGGCGATATAAGAAACTGCGTTTAAAGCGTCACATAATAAGCAGCCATCGGTATTTATTTATTTATTTATTATTCTAATTCTTCTTCGTTTATTTAAACTTAACCTTAATAATTTCATGTACTAAAAGCAAAATTAACAAAATTAACAAAATTAATAAAAGTATAGAAAAAGAAACTTTGATATGATAATAATATAAGTATCAGTTGAAAAAACAAATGACCACTTGAAATTTTTGCCCGAACTATGAGTAAATCTCCTTTGAACACATGAGTGGGTATGGTTTGATCAGCTTAACATATATTGAGCAACTTTTATCTGAATATAATCACTATTTTTATCTTTATTTAGACTTACTCCTCCTTACATGCTAATTCTCGGAGTATACGTTAGTCTCAACCGTTACTGGAGTGATGGACCACTATGGCCCGAAAACGGAATGGAGAAGGATTTTTGTAAAGATACTTGGTGGAAAAATCTCCTTTATATCAATAATATTGTGGACAGAGATAACCAAGTAAGCAAAAGGGCGAGGGGTTAATAATAATTGTTATTATTATTCAATTATTATTTTTTATTTATTTATGTTCTCCTTGATTGTTTTAATCGTTCACTTTTTGTGTCATGTTGAAAAACAAAGCAAATTGTGGATTCCTTTGCCCAAACAACATCACTTCCGATGTGACATCGCCATTTTTGAAATGTAAAATTCAAGTAGCAGCAAGAGTTTCCTTTCTACAGAAACATTCTATTGTAATTGCGGATTGCATAGCGATTTTATGTTATTACTAGACTCAAGCAAGTGCAAAAATACCAAACTTATTCAAAATTATCGAATTTTCTATGGAAGTTTTTCATGATAATTATAGAAACTGTCACAATTACAATAACTCAAACAGTAAGTTTTTTTTTACTCGGGCAGACCTGTCATATACTTTTTTGAATGTATTGTATATTGGTATATGCAAACTCTACCACGGCTGCGTTTGTTGGTTTTCTTATCAAAAGTCGATGGTTTTTCCAGGACTCTCCGGTTTCATCAAAAGATAAAGAACTAGCCGTCGGATATAAAACATTATTATTTATTTATAAAGTGGTTAAACATGGCATTAAAATACTCATTTCAAATGTGAAATAAGTTTCTTTTCATTTAAACGTCCAAAAATGACCAACTTAGATTATAATTAACTCTTTGATGGCCAGTGTCCATAGGATGATCAGTATCATTGTTTGCAAATAATGACATTTATAATTATTGTTAAGAAATCTTGTTATCCGTTCATTTTGAACAAATAATTTTTTACTATTCTTTGATAATTTATATTATATTTCAGTGTTTTGGATGGGCGTGGTATCTAGCCAATGATATGCAGTTTTATATACTGAGTCCGTTGATGTTTGTCCCTTTGTATTTGTAAGTTAATAATGGCTATGGTATCTAGCCAATAATATGCAGTTTTATATACTGAGTCCGTTGATATTTGTCCCTTTATATTTGTACTATGGTATCTAGCCAATAATATGCAGTTTTATATACTGAGTCCGTTGATATTTGCCCCTTTATATTTGTACGTAAACATTAGTTATGGTATCTAGCCAATGATATGCAGTTTTATATACTGAGTCCGTTGGTGTTTGTTCCTTTATATTTATAAGAAAACATTGGTTTAAATACTTAAACGTACGTGAACACTATTGCATCATATATGTACCGTATAGCGTTTTTATGTAAGATGGTATTCCAATTAAGATTATATTATGAGGCTGTATATTTAGCTTTATCGCTTAAAATGCTGATCAACTTTTAAGGCTTGAGGGCGCCATGCACTGCAAGATATATAAGATTGCAGATTGACCAACTAAATACAGCGGTCAATTTAAATAGAAGATGGTACGCTAATTGGTTGATATTTTTATGATGCGGCTCTAAACAAAAACTCACTCGCTCACTTACTCACTCAATTATTTGAAGTTACGGGTTTACTAAATAATTTTAAAAGCCTTCTGACATTCATATTTTTTTCATTTTTAGTTTCAATGGATGGGGTTTAATTTCGTCGGCGGTTTTCCTTATAGGAAATGGTGTAGCAACATATTTTGTGTCTGAGAAATATAAATTACCGCCTACCACGATAGGTGGCGTTGATGAAAAAACGTCGTAAGTATTACTTTATCTTTTTAACAATATGAATAATGTCTTAACTAGCTGAAAAGTATTTCACTAATTTCACTCGAAAATGCCCGTTATGGGGAGAAAGCGGAAGTTCCAAAAAAGAAAAAGAAAAAGATTACCTCGATAGAAAGCGTGGATAAAAATAATCAGTGCTTCATCTTTTTGAACAAAATAAATAATGTTTTATCTCCCAGAAAACGGATTTTACTAATTTCACTAATATCGAAAATTCAAGATGAATCAGGAAACGTAAGTAAAGAATAAATTACCGCCTACCACAAAAGTTGGCGTGAATGGGGAAAAACAGTATTGATAATAAAGTATTGCTTCATCTAGTGAAAATGTTAACCTTTGAACCCAAATGTATATCCGAATATGTTGGAATCCGATCGACCACAAGTGAAAAAAAAATCTTAACACAGGCTTTTACTGTGATGTTCATTTGTGACAATGCAGGATAATTTACTAACATTTAAAGGTCGCCATTAGTGCGCACAAGAACAGGGTATTTTATAAATAAAATACTGAAAAAACACTTTAGATTAATTTTTTAGGCAAATAAAAACAATTGTTTGAAATAACTAAAATTTTGCTAACGTGACGACAAACATTCAACCAACCAACCATCATTTTAATTAGATAATTGTAACACCTTGGTAATTTGTAGTCGAGATTGAAATTTCATAAATTTTGAGTTTATCCAGTTGTATATATTTAATTACAGTTGTTTTGTTCTTTCAGGGGTGACTACATGACGGATTACTATTTTGTGCCTTGGTGTAGAATAGGACCTTATGTCATAGGCGTGGTCGCCGGGTATTGTTTGTATAAGGCAAATGGAAGAATAAAGATACATTGGGTAACACAGTAATTTTATATTGTATGCATTTAGCTCTGATTTTAGCCACAGGCTGTAATTGATTATGGTGCAAGCTAAAAGAGATGTTTGTTTATGAAGATTATAATTGATTTCATTAATATATTTTAATTCCTATTGAAGAAGAAAATAGAGAAGATAAACGTGTAAGACAAACTTATTTCATTTTACTTAACAAAACGTGAAGTAAGATATATCTATGGCGTGGACACCTCTTACCTATTCGCAGAATTTTTGTAATTTTAGGCTTTGAACTTACTTGGCTGGGCGGTAGCTACAGCGCTTTCTGTGACAGTTCTGTATGGACTACATGATGCCATCAATGGAAATCCTTTGAGTATAGAAGTTGCAGCTCTGTATAATGCCACGCACAGAACGGTTTGGGGAGCATGCGTGTGCTGGGTAGTGATCGCCTGTGCCACCGGAAATGGAGGTAATTAGCAACTTTGCTGTTAAATCATTATCATATTTATTACAAAATTTAATTTCAATTTTTTCCTAATGATACATTTAAAGGAAAAGATTTAGTCGCATTAGATGTAAACGGTGGTTAAAATAAAAAGCGTTAGGAGTGATTAAGCAGGGTCTAAATTTGAACCCTACTTTTTCGAATTCAATAACACAATCAGATTTAAACCAAGAAACTTGAATAAAAGAAAGATATGAAGGTTAACTTTAAAAAATTGGCTCCCTTTCGTTTAGTAAAATTTTAGTTTTTAACTTCTTGCTGAAAAAAAGTTAAAACACCGAGTTTAAGCTATTTGAACAATCGATAACGTGAAATTGTCACAACGAGACGTTCCATAAACTTAATGTAGCGGATTTGTAAAATTCCCAGTACGATCACCAGCATAACGGATGTTTTGTGTTGAAAAAATGTACTTCGCAATTTTGCGTTTTAAACAGACGCTGTCATAGGTTACGTAAATAATCGCTTGTTAAATAAGGTAAGTGCCGACACCAAGGGAAGTAACTCTTTTCAACAGGACAAAATAACAGAACAGTAACTTAGTAATGATTATAAAAAAAATTACAAATTTTCCTGTCAAGTCTACAACTGTAATACCATTTTTTAAAATATTGTTCTGATTTAAATAATTAACTGTTGTTTCATTCATTTTAATCATTTGGCACAGTATTTTTTTTCAAATCTATCGTTTATAGTTGACAAGCTACACGTTATTTTTGCTAATTTTTTGGGGTCCTATACACTGGATTTTATAATCTCAAGAGTTTTTGTGGCTTTCATAAAATATTTACATGAATTCTGAATACATCTTTCAATAAATTAAATGACTTTTGTGTAAAAATAAAGAAAAAAAGAAATATTGTTTACCTCTGATCCTACCGGCCAGCACTGGATGCACACACGGTTCGCCGGTGTAATTTGAACAAGGATAGCGACGGTTTATGATGAAATGTGTATAAGCATACCAGAAGAAGCTCACAAAAAGTTCAAATTATAAAAAGTATCGGTTTCATTCATGATAAATCCTTCAATAAATTGAAAAACCGGTCGCACGGGAAGAATGCCGTGTGTCAAATAATAATTTCAAAACCGAATTTCAAAACCGGAAAACGCTTGAGACAAATTTCGGAAATCGTAATTCGTTCCATGAGGAATAAAACACCCTAAAATGTGTGTAGGGGGTCAAACATTAAAAAAAATGGTTTTTTGGGACATACAAAAATTTGTCTTTGTAAATTTTACGAACTTTTGTACTGAAAAATTACTTTTAATCTGGCATAATGATGGTTAGAATTTTTAAATAGAAATTTAAAAATTATGGGGTAGGGGAGATAATTCTTTCCATATCTCGAAAACAAGAAACCAAACACTGTTGTTTTAATTTCATTTTGAAGAAGACGAAACAAACTTTATTTGCGTACTTTTTCATTGAAACGTATTTTATGACATTTGGATTTTTGTGGTAAACTGTCAACGAAAATGAGTATATTTTTGCACATTCTGCTATAACAACTTGTGCTTTATTATTTGAATGTTGTGTATATCACTTCGTGGCAATCTTTTGTTAAAATATTAATTAAAATTAAAATTGTTTTCAGTACATCTGGTCATTTTTTAATTAAGAACAAACATGAAATTAACAATCATGGATATTTAGAAATGAGCATTAGATTGTCGATAAGTGGGGTAGGTTTAACACACTCTACTGAAAAAAAAACGAAAACCCAACCGTATGTAGTTTTATTTTATTCAACAAAGCACATTATAAGGAATCTGTATGCAAATATTAAGAAAATTTCCATTCGGAAAATTTTTTTCCGGGAACTACCTTAAGTGATGTCATTTGACACGGTGCCTGATTCGGAAATTGCTAATTCACTCATATCAGATGACGAGACTTGCATTTTTAATTGGATAGAAATATAAATGAACATATCTAATTTGAAAATGTGATTGTATGAACATCAACTATGCGGTATGGTCCAATTTTAATTTCCTCAAAATATTATTTGTATAACTTTTTATTTTTTCAGGATATATTAACACCCTGCTGTCATGGGAGGGATTCAGTCCCCTGAGTAGACTCACTTATTGTGCCTACTTAGTTCATCCAATTTTAATGTACACATATTTCCAAAGCCTAAGAAAGCCAATATACTTCACTGATATGGAATTGGTAAGTTTACACTGTAAAACTTGTTGTTTCAGTCTGATGGAGATTATTCTTTTCTTTTCTGTATTTCTCAAAATCCATCCAAAAGATATTAACGTTTTTAAAGTTCCCATATCACATACACACACACACACACACACACACACACACACACACACAGTCTTTATTTAAATTGTTTAAACTTTTATTGACAACATACATCTGTATTTTATTTGTTTTGTAACCAATTCCAAACGTTCATCTAAATCTATACTTATGAAGTTATGATAATTTTTAAAGAATTATTTTCCCCTTCAAGAAAATTTATGTAAGCATTAGGTTCGAACCGACGTACTCTCACTTGGATAACATTACCATTGGACTTCCTAATTAAGTTGTTATAACACTTTTATTTATTTATTTATTTGTTTATTTATTTATTTAATTTTTTGGAAATCTGTATTAAACACCAACTAAATTAAGGGAAAAAGAACTTATTTGGCAAAGGAAATTGAAAATTCTAAAATAAATTTTTTTCACGGCTCGTAAACTATGCTTTATCCCATACTTACTTTTATCCTTCAATAGGGTTGGATTCAGCAACGTTTAGGATAATACTGATATTTATCCAATCAGACCCGCCGCTGTGCAACGTGATATCGCATAACATTTGTTTGGTACCATTATGTATGTTGGGTATTTAATTGCATAAGTTTTAACAAAATGTATTGTTTCTCTTTCAGATTGTTCTTTTCCTGTCATTCCTTGTGGCATCGATGGCCGTTGCTTTTGTTGCTTCGCTGACTTTTGAATCTCCAATGATGGGACTCGAAAAAGTTATATTTAAACGGGACAAGAAGAAAACAGAAAAGAAATGATTTTAATTTTGAACAAAATTGTACCATCATGAGATTATTAATTAGATTATATAACTTATACTGAGTACTAGTATATGAATGTTATAGAAAATAAATGACAATGCTCATTTTTATTAGTGTACTTAACAAACCGAGATTATGATTTGGTAATGATTTTAACTGACTTGGTACTAAAAACGTTATTTATACAGTTTTGGTGGCTTATTAAGAATTTTGACATTAAATAAAAACATATGAGGTACTGGAGATTTATAGAGGGTGTTTTTTTTTTATTTGTCGTTTTTCTCTAATAAAGGGTTGATAACAGCTGGTTAATCTTCAAGGGGCTGCAGTAGTGGAAGGTCTTGGGTGTGAATCCCGATCAGGTCTGACCCAAGACTTGAAAGTGGGAAGTGATTGTTCTTTCGCCAAGCACATTTCAACATTACGAAATAAAAGTCAAGGTTCTTTTAAATGGGAACTTAAAATAAATGATGTCCCGTGTCATGGTAGACGTGACACGATAAAGAACCCTGCTGTATAATGCTATCCGCGCAAGGCACAGGCAAAATTTCAGGACTTTCGCCTAAAGATAGAAGTGAAATATTCTTGAATGGGACGTTAAACACCATTACTCAATTTACTTCAAACGCAAATCGTTTTACCGATGTGTGGGTTCAGGCAACGGTCGACCTCGAGTTCAATAGAGTGGAGTGGAGTTATATACTGAACTTTGTTGAGCGTGTTAGATAATCACCTTTATAAAAATTAACACATGTTGCTATGGATTAACTCCATCTAGTCAGCTTAAGGTTAGTGTCGCACCAAGGGAAATAACTCTGTTCAACAAGACAAAATAACCGATCTGTAATAATAAATGTATTTTTGAAAAATACAAAACTTTCCCGTCAAGTCTACAGTCGACACAGAGCCCATGATTTAAATATTTTCTGTTTCAAATTATTAATGAATGTTTTATTTATTTTAATCATTTAAGATCATGAAAATATTTTAAACTTGTCGTTTAGTTTGGCAAATATATTGGCAATGTTACACGATCTTTTGCTCAATTTGTGGGTCTCATTCACAGGATTAGATACTTTTATGAGTTTATGGGTCTTTCATAAAATATCTGCATGTATTTTGGACATAATCTTTTATTGGTTATATCGCTTTTGTTTAAAGACAAAGAAAAAAATCCATATGGTTTACCTCTGATCTCATCAGCCAGTACTTGATGCAAACACGGTTCTCCGGTTTAACTGATAGAGAATAGCAACAAATTCCGATGATGATACGTATAAAAGCATACAGAATGAGCTTGTAAAAAATCCAAAATATCAAATAGATCGATTTCATTCATGGCAAATCGAGCAATAAATTGAAATGACTGATTTTTTCAGAATTTTGTGGTTTTTGGAAGAATGTTGTGTGTCAAAAATAGAATTTCAAAAACGGAAAACGGTTGAGTCCAATTTCGAAATCGTAATTCGTTCTTTAAGGTGTAAAAATACACTAAAAAGTTAATTATCAAATGTTATAAAATATTTGGTTTTTGGAATATACAAAATAAGTCTTGGTAAAGTTTTATAAACTTTTAATTCAAATAAGTCTTTAAATATGTCATTTTGTTGGTTTGAAATTTTTAATAGCAACTTAAAAAATAAGGGGTAAGGTAAGGGTGATAATCCTTCCCATATCTTGAAAACAAGATCCCAAGCGTATTGTTTATATAAATTCCTTTTTGAGAATACATATCAAGCTTTATTTATGCTGTTTTTGAAAGAAATGTTATTTATTTATTTATTTATTTATTTATTTATTTATTTATTTATATTTACTTTTTATAGCACTAGTTTTATTTAATGATATTCTTATTTTTATTATCAATATCAATAAATCAAAAATAAGCCGGTTTAATTTAAAAAATGTAATGAAGCTCAACGATTTGTGATATCACCAATCCATTTTTTTAAATTCATTTATTTATCTATGTTGTTTTAATATATTATTTATTTATTTATTTATTTATTTATTTATTTATTTATTTATTTATTGCTATTAATTTTTAAATGCGTAAAACCACAAAATTCTGAAAAACTTAATCAGCACCTCATAAAATTTCATCCGGAGTGGTAGTTTAACCCCTCCCCCTTTACTATATTTACACAACGTAAACGAATCCCGTATAAGGTATGTGATCCATTAAATCAGCATACGTCAACATTTATCATACGAGTTTACCGATGTGCATGGTTGTGATTAAATCAGCGGGGAAAATCTTCATAGGTATTTATAACACAAAATTGTTACTCAATGGCAACATTGCCGATATAAAGTAAATTATGGTCTTATCTATATTGCATGTATAATATATGTAGCATGTATAATATATGTCTGGCCGGTATAACATGCGTGCCAATATATAGAACATCATTTGACCTGGTTAATGTCAAGTACGTCATAGAGTTATCTCTCTTGCATCACTACAGACCTCGGATTTTGGTCAAAACACCTTAAGTGTTATGCACCCATATTTCTAGTCCTGAAAATCATGACTCTTAACGGCTTTGCTATATGGATATGTGCCGTTACAAAACCATGAGTCCATCCTATATGCAAACTGGCAATTTTCCACGATCGTTTCAATATTTCATTTACCACTCTTATGGTCTTGTTGTACATATTGCGAACTGATCTTTAATTTTTAGACATCATTTGTGATAAAAAAAAAAGAAATTGTGAGAAGTAATTACATTGTTTTCAATTTTTTAAACATATAAACATGCTTTCCCCCCCCCCCCTTCATACAGAGCGAATTTTTAAAATTCGGCGGAAGTTGACAAAGTTTGTACTTCTTGTTATGCTCCCTCACTCTTTACAATTGCAATATGGGAAGATAAAGTTTGTATATGCAAATTAGGAGGTCAACCTGCTGCAGTTGACTGTCTTCCGATTGTGTTTTCTCATGTCATGTTTAATTTAATATCGGATAAAATAAAATTTGATAATGAATAATGTTGTTTCTCATTTTTTAATGGTGTGACTGTGGACTTGGTACAATGAGTCGGGATGTCAGCATCTCTGTCTATACGGCGTTTTCAGATACAATGTTCCGGACGATGTGTCACGTGACTTTCATCACCATGTGACTGAATTTAGGCATTTTTTTACCGCCTTGTTTACATACTTATATACAATGGACTGCTAGGTCACGTTTTTGATGGTAAATTGAAAAGTTTTTCACCAACGATGTCATTTTAGATTCTTTTACGTTTTTCAATTATAGAGACGATTTAAACATAAAAAATTGATTTTATTCAATTTAAAAATCGCCGGAAACATCGTGGTTGTGATGGATGCACAGTGAATCTGAGTGACAGAAATTTAAGATTTTCGTCA
Source organism: Tegillarca granosa (assembly GCA_029721355.1). NCBI lineage: Eukaryota > Metazoa > Mollusca > Bivalvia > Arcoida > Arcidae > Tegillarca > Tegillarca granosa. The sequence goes on along the minus strand of CM056606.1, from coordinate 11,450,479 downwards.
TTTATAAAATTTATTTTTTGTATATTTTGTGTAATATAAGATAAAATAGTACAAATAAAATTAAAAACAAGCAGTCCAAATACAGTTAAAATGTATTCTATTTTATGATTTCCCTAGTAAGAACCTTCACGTTATTGCTCTCGATAAAAAATAACCAAATAATCTTTATAAACTCTAATTTTGATCTTGAAATGCCATTTAATCTAATCATTTAAAACAATTAAATTATTTAATATAGGTTTAAGCTCGAATATACGTAAAAAAGTACAAATTACGACCAATTACTATCACCATGCAGTCGCCATCATTGATGACATTTTTGTTATGCCCTAAATTCAAGGCCGGTCACATGATTCAGGTAGATACTAAAATCCGAATTGGCAAGAAATTAATACATTGGCGAAACGACGTATAATTCTTTCATTCAAATGCTTTTTTATTTATTGCCTTGATGGATAGGGATTATTACAGTCAATTAAACAATACGGGTAATACACAAACAGTTGAAATAAAAAATAGTTACAGTGTTACAAATGTCAGTAAATATTTAGCTGTCACTTTTCTAGGGGAATAGAATCAAATATCCAAATGATTTGACATTGTGGGGAAATTTTTAAGTGGTGAAAAAGTCTACTAGTACCAAAAAAAAAACTGCCAATAATTACCAGATTTAATTTCAGGAAAATCTAAATGATGCAATGATTGTGATATCTTATCCGTGTCATTTTATTTCTTCTTTACTTGCATGAGCAGATATAAATCACCGGAAACTACTACAAGGGCGAACAAGATGGCGGACAACATGGCGGTAGAAGACTACAAGACGAATTTTGACAATTATGTCCATAGTGGTATGATTGCCTTAGCCATAAGTTTAGGCAATAGCTTGGGGCTGATTGATGTGATGAAGTCCCTAAAGGAACCAAAAGATATCCCTACAATAGCCAGGACCGCTAAACTAAATGAAAGGTATGATATCAAGTACTTCTGAACTTTAAACTACGAGTGAAGACTCTTTTACTCATATCATAAAGGCAATCAGTTCTATGTTAGAAGAAGGAAACCAAGGGAAAACAGCCGACCTCTGGCAAACCGACCGAGCAGGAAATTTTCCATCCATGGATGTGATCTTACCAAACGAGGTGATGAGAGGCGCTTGATCCGTAAATTCCTGCTCTAGATAACACGGGCAAAGGGGTGCTGGTATCGGTATGAGAATGTTGTTAAAAAAACTAAACAAGGTTGGTTGATTTATAAAAATTCTCGATAAAAGTGAAACGATCTTGATTGGGAGGTTAAAAACACAATTTCTCCGTCCCACTCTGTTCTCTATAATGTTAATTTGACTTGGAGGTAAAACACAATTTCTCTGTCCCATCTCTGTTCTCGCTAATATTAATTTGACTTGGAGGAAAAACACAATTTCTCCATCCCGCGCTGTTCTCGATAATATAAATTTGACTTGGAGGTAAAACACAATTTCTCTGTCCCATCTCTGTTCTCGCTAATATTAATTTGACTTGGAGGAAAAACACAATTTCTCCATCCCGCGCTGTTCTCGATAATATTAATTTGACTTGGAGGTAAAACACAATTTCTCTGTCCCATCTCTGTTCTCGCTAATATTAATTTGACTTGGAGGAAAAACACAATTTCTCCATCCCGCGCTGTTCTCGATAATATTAATTTGACTTGGAGGTAAAACACAATTTCTCCATCAAACTCTGTTCTCGATAATATTACTGGCGCGAAAATGTTCATATTGACAGTGATTAAATTCTAACGCTTTTACTTTTATAGATACGTTAAAGAATGGCTTGGGTGTATGGTGGCTGCAAACATTGTCTTTATGCAGGGAGAAGACAAGTATTTTATTCCTGAGAAGTTTAAAAACTGTCTTGGAATGTCACTGTTTTCACCGCTTGTATCCGTGATGGCACCTCGTCAGCCAATCATTGAAGGTCTTTTTAAGGAAACGACTAATCGAGGTAAAATGTAGTTAAATGTATAAATATTAATGAGGATTTACTTTCCAATCAAATTTGCATCCTTCATGACGAGTTTTTTGCCTTTGTCATTTATTTTCAGAACTCGGCATATTTGTAATAATGACAGTGCCTCTCTTCGGTTTCACGTGGAAGTGTATTCAATTTCATCTATAGCAAAGTTTTCAAATTATGATAAAAAAGTGAAGATGTTTTTAAACAGACCTTTTTTTTACATTTTCATTATATTAGGAAGGGGGAGGTCACAATATTTCTAACCGCTTATATTCGGATGACATTCGAGTGGAATTCAATATCACTTACAGAAGCGCAGACGTTTTCTCCGTTACTCTGGTTTCCTTAATTGTTTCAGAAATGACGCCGGGTTTTGTTATATATATATATATATATATATATATATATATATATATATATATATATATATATATATATATATATATATATATAATAAGAATAAAAATCTGTTACTCAAAACGTTTAATTGGCGATATAAAAAAGAAATAATCTTGTCTGCCCGCGCAATACATCCAAATCCAACAATGCCAAAATTCTTTGTCGTCTATAGCGGCGTTCTGCCGTCACGCCGCCTTTTACAGACTAGGTTCAAAGCGGGCAGATATGTGTCAATTTGTTTGCGGAATTCGGTGGTTTTTCTCAAGAAATCCGACTTCATCCCCCATCCCAAGACTGGCCGCCTCGATAAAAATGAAGGAAAGTTTACCTTGGTGTAAAATTTACTATTCCATGCCAGTAAATCCTAACAACCGATCTACTACTGTGGTAACTCAGTTGGTAGAGTGCTCGCACCGTTAGTGAGAGTTCGTAGGTTCGAACCCAGACCGGGTCTGATCAAATACTTGAAAGTGTTTAGTGACAGATCTTTCGGCAAGCACTCCCCATTCGGAATGAAAGTCACGGTTCTTATAATAAACGAGGTCCCGTGACACGGTAAGCACGATAAAGAATCCTGCTGTATAATGCCATCAGCGCAACTTACAGAAAAAATTTCTGCATAGTCGTCTATAGCTAGCGGAGTCTCGATTTAAGTGAAATATTCTTGACTTGGACGTTACACACCATTACTCAACTAAGTTCAACCTAACAACCAACCATTTTCAAATTTTAAGTTTCAAGTTCCTTTTTTTCTCAAATTGCAATTTCTTACAAACTGAGAGAGTATCAACATTACATATTTATACAAATATCTAAACTCGGAGGACAGATTCGCTTACGGATCAAAGCGCCTCTCACCGCCTGGGTTCGAATTCCACACGGGACAGATCCTATTGTGAGAAAGCGTGTCAGTTCGCTTGCCGGAAGTCGGTGGTTTTCTGCGGACACTCGGGTTTTCTCCACCATCCCAGAACTGACCGCTTTGAAATAAGTGAAAGAGTCTGGAGTTGGGCGTAAAACACCATTACTCAACTCCACTCCGGAGGACCGATTTTTTCATTTATAATTTTTATAAACATTTCACAGATGTCTTTAAGATTTTCTTACATTTGCTCTCATGTCATTTCAGGACAAGATGTTTATTTCGGAGAATACGGAAAGGCGTTTTTCGACTTCCAGGATAAAGAACGCCTGGTGTTTATTGACGAACGGCTCGATAAAAGTATTATACCAACATTAAAGAAATATAAATCTGAGGGTAAATATATATATATATAAATATATATATATATATATATATATATATATATATATATATGTATATATATATGAAATAGATCTATACAACTAATGCAATGATACAAGTTATGTAATAAAAAAGGCATAATTGGGTAATTGGGGCGCGGTTTCCGGTTGGTTAAGTTGGTAGAATTTTAACCCAAGGCGTCTTAGCGTTGTGTCCTTGACCCGGTTGATCGCAAGTAAGAAAAGTTGTCCTTGTCGTAGGATTTCACTGGTTTTATTTGTACCAGAATAATGTACTGAGCGGTCCACGATGTTTATCTGTGATATTGCGGACGGATGTAATAGCAATCTGAGGCTTTCCATAACTGCACACTAGTACAATGCTGATCAAAAACACTTGCACAATCATGTGCCACATGAACTGGTATTAAGAATAATTCTCGTGATTAATGAAAATTATCTCGTCACGAATAGCTGAAAACTTGCTGATGAGCCATAAACAACATTCAACCGACCAACCAACTGGAAACGTTTTTCCCATACAAAGTAACTAGCCTTGCAAGTTAAATAAGTAGCGTTCAATAGCTCGATCACTACCCATGTGTGTCGAAAAGACATGGGAATTACAGATTCCGGAAACACGTCGATTGGACGATAAACATATTATTTTCCGCGATTCTTTTGTCTAAGGTTATGGAAACTATATTTTTTGCCTACTGGATATCACGTGATTATGTGGAGAAAAGGATAAATTAAACGGGTTTTGAATTTTTGTTGAATATGACAGAATTTTTTTCTGTGTAGAAATACGTAGTATGATAAGTGTACAAGTTTGTATATCAACAAGTCAAATTAACAATCGGACAGTTGTATTCTACGTCCAAGTCATGAATTTGTCATTTATACCGTGTTGGCAATATCTTGGGCCGGGTAGGTAACCGGAGTACCAGGAGAAAACTACCTATCTTCGGCAAGCAAAACTGGTAAACTGAATCACACTTAGGATAATTCTTTTTAGGGTTTCGAACCTTGGTGATGAGACATTCAAGTACCGCGGCGTCCAGTCTGATTGTGAAACTGAATTTTCTAGGCTTGCCTTTTAGACTTATAGTTCTGATATAGTTTTAGAGCTGCATAAAGTTTTTCAATTTTCTGAATTTTTTTTTTTTTTTTTTTTTTTTTTTTTTTTTTTTTTTTTTTTGATTTTCTAAAAATTGGTTTTTTTTTTTAAAAATAGATATCTTCTAACCAAGATTCGTGACATTCATTTTCTAAAATTTCATTTCTTTTAGCTGTAAATAAACGGAATCCTCTGACCCGTTGGTCAGTGTTTTACGATGGTAATTATGAGCTTGGAGCATGCGCACGGATGTACGGAAAACCCTAGAATCGAAGGTGAAACATGACGGATTGCATTAAATGTCCTTCATTAATATCCAGATGTATTTGAAATGGTGATATGTATCCCTTACTAAGTCACGAATGGCAAATTCAACGAAGTTCTGTGTTTAATTTATCGTATTTCACCGTTTTGAAAGTTGTGTTTAAATGACCCGGGTTTTGATGACGTAACCATGTTCTAATATTAGATTCCAAATGCTGCATCTCGCTGGGTAAATACTGTAATTTCTGTATTTATTCGAGCTTTTATCGTTGAACCAAATGTAACATTGTTCATCAGGAACATCATTAATTGGATTAGCACGTTTCAATTTTTTCCCTAGGAAAACTTAATGCAGCTTAAGATCAGTGATATTATCAATTAACCAAACAATCAATGAATCGGGTAACTGTTTCTGTTACAGCCAAATATTGAAAGCTTAAAAAACGTGTGTTACACGCCAAAAAAAAAAAAAAGAATACGTTCTCTTTATTCGATTGAAAAAACTGCAAAATTGAATAGATAAAATAAAAGCTGAATTCGTTGACTTGTGAAATATTAAAATTCAAGTGGAAAAGCTTGATGTTTTGGCACAATACTTGTTGTTCAATTTACAGATGATTTCAAACTTGTTCTGGATGCTGGCTGTGGATCTGGAATTACATCGGTTGCATTTGCACGTCGATATCCTTCCTGTAAAGTTATTGGTATGGAATACAGCGAAGAAGCATTGGCCAGAGCTAACGTGCATGTTCAGAAAAGTGAAATCAACAATGTGGAAATCGTTAAAGCGGATATTACGTCAACACCGGAAGTTTGGGCCGATTCATATGATGTGATTTTTCTGTTTGACATTTTACATGATTTAAGTGCACCTGATGCTGCCATTACAGAAGTAAAACGAATTTTGAAACCTGACGGTATCATAATGGTTGTTGAACCAAATGTTAGCAGTTTCCATAGAAACAATCAAGGTGACATCGTTGCTGGTTATTTGTATGCTGCTAGTATGTTTAATTGTCTCCCTTGCAGTATGTCATCAAAACCCTCAGCTGGTTTAGGGACCGGTTGGGGCTTTGAAAATGCCACAGAGTTCTTCGTTTCGCATAATTTAGAAGTTTTAGAAACTAGCCATTACGCAATCAATAAACGTGCAAATGTATTTGTTTTGAGGAAAAAAAAAGCGATACAATTTTTTATGTGGAAAGTAACAGGCCGTTTAGTTGATTTGAAAATTTGATTTATTAAATTTATTTATAATTAATTAATCGGATTTAATGCCACTGACTCAGTAAAATCTAATTTTAAAAATTGAGCGGTCAAAATTTTGCGAATTTAGGACAAATTTTATTTTACTCTCAATTAAGCACACAGAAAAGCAGCGAGATGACTTTTTTTTCGTACGGGAAATAAACTTATAAAATCTAATTAATAATCTTATTGTTTTATTATCTATTTGTTCAGTGTTGGGCTAATTTGTGCAAATCTAAGTTCATTTCACCGCAGAATGACGGCATTAGGCCACGCCTATGTAAGATCAATTTCACACGTAAACATTGTGACCTTCACCTTGTCTTATTTATTATACAGGCTTTAAAGAATGTGTCTCAAAAAGCCGAGCGATCCGCCTATAGGAAAAATGCCAAGAAACAAGGTTACACCTTTGGAAAACCTCTATATCCAATATCGACTCGAGGTAAAATGTAAATTAATTTTAGCCTAACGTGTCCATATAAAACATAACGTAATATAAACACCTCAAAATTGTTACTAGGAAAAAACCTAATATGAAAATGTGTCATCGGTCGTTTTCTCACTATTATTACCCGTGATTATGGAGAGCAAAATTCACAATAAGTGATTTTCGCCTGTGAACTAATGCAGCGCCTACGTTGCAATGGTAAAAGTTCCATGTTTTACATGCTTTATAATGTTGTTTGTATACCTTAAACTTGTATAGGAAACGCATGTAGTACTACTAAGTCACAAAAGCGACTAACCTTCAAATTTGTGAGTTAAGCGCAAGATAGAAAGTGCAACTAACTTTCAAAAACTGAATCTTGCAAAAACTTTCTTTAAATTTGATATAAGTAAATGTAAAATGTATTTTGTGAACATGTACACACACACACGCACACACACACAAAGATACATTTTTTTTCTCCGGTAAAAAATGAGCATATTACCTAAACTGAACAAAATGACATTAAATTAAATAATGTTAACTCCCTATTTTTCGCGCGGTTTCAATATTTTGACTACAACACGTGTTTTGGGGATTAAAAAAACATGAAGATGCTGCTAAAAGTGATTTTGATTTGTATTGTATGCCGGATAACATACCAAATAAAAGTAAATAACGAAAAAGACGAAGCTATTAAAGAGATAACACACACACACACACACACACTCTCTCTCTCTCTCTCTCTCTCTCTCTCTCATAATTATCATCATTCGTTATCTAATATACGTTAGAATTATCGATAGACCAGACCAGAAGTCCGAAAAAAAAAGAATTATGATTAAATCGTATATTCCAAATACATGTGTATTATCATATTGTTAAATTATATCATTGTTTTACAGAAAATAAACAAAAGGAAATTAAGATTTAAAAAATATATAAATGTCATTCGATACTCAACAGCGGCATTATCTAAAAGCTGGAGCGGCATCATTATGTTTTCTATTTTTGCTAATTTTTAAAATGACTTTGTCATGCGATACTTCTGAATTTTTATGCGAATTGTTCTAATTTATTATTTCATTAACTCGGCCTATAGTAGTATATAATTAATAATTAAAACATTTGTGCGGGTTGTATTAATTGTGCAATTTTACGATAAGAACTATTTACTTGTTATCGATATGTGAATCATCAGTGAGCTTATTTGAAAAAGTGTCACACCAAACTCGGCTTAAACACTAAGAAGAAAAGATTTTCTGTCCCAACACATACCGAGACCAAACTAAACAAAACAAGGTCACAACAGTTCGGGTTTTATATTATACCTAAGAGTTTTGTTTCACTGTCAAAATAGTTTAACAAATTAAAACAGGTGTTTTTGAAATTGCACAAGCGGTGTCAATGAAATATTTTCCTATGGAAAATAAACCGGACCGATGTCTATTTTACGCTGTACTGTGAGCACAGGAAAGTTAAAAAGCCAGTTTTAAATTTAATCATTTGATTTTAACATGCAGAAAAATATGTATAGAGTTTTCTTACAAAATGATTTTTAATTTTTTTACAAGAGAAAACACTATATTATATTGTATTTCTTCAACAAGTTTATCTTTCGAATACAGTAAGCAGTGGCAGGTACAACTTTCAAATTCAAGGCATCTCATCATCGTGTTCGAGGATATGTAGAACGGGGGTGGGGGTTGTTAGACTGTGTTTGGCTAATGAATTATACAAAATTTACATTGAATTCGGACCACCTAAAATTTTACAAAGTGATCAGGGTTCCGAGTTCAAGGGGTCGGTAATAAAGCTATGTTCGGAATTGAACACAAAATTAATTTATAGCAGTAGTGGTCATCCACAAAGCCAGGGTAAATCTGAGAGATCACATCGCACGTGGAAAGAAAAACTTCGAAGAGATATTTTGTCGATAAAAACACGCAGAGATTGTGATTGGGTGACTGGTTTACCTGTTCTTCAACGCATTCATAATAAAGGATGGCATAGGTCTATTCAAATGACGCCGTATGAGTGCATGTTTGGTATAAAGTCCAATCACATTTTAAATCGCCATTCTAATTCTGGTGTTGAAGTGAATATTGATACAATCGAAGGACCGTTAGATATCGTCACATCGGTTACTCAAGAAGACATTCAGTTACACCTAGATAAAACGAATGCAGTGCGATCCAAAGCTCATTCATCATCTTGTTTAAGCAGCCAAAACATGGTCAAATCAAATTTAAAGAAAAAACCGCCTAGCAAATACCACATTGGAGATAAAGTTTGATTAAAAATATTGGAAAAGACAAACGAGTTAAAAGAGGTGGGAGATCAATTAAGGAACCCATGGTTTTTTTGTGGCACAGTCGTTCAAAGTAACTATATCAGTCACAAATGCAAAATAAAATACGTTAACTCCCAACAAAAATCAGAAACACGATGGTTTAACGTTGGTTTAATAACATCATATTCTCATGATATCGAAAAAACAAAACAATCGCGAGTTCGAAAGAAACAACAACAATGTCAACATGCCCATTTTCTTGATTCAGGTTTCAGGTACGAGTTACAAGTAGCCAGTTACTTGTGGAAAAAGTAAGGTACTGAAAGCCAGTTACTTGAGGGAGAAAAGTTAGCTACAAGTAGCCAGTTACTTGTGGGAGAAAAATTAGCTACAAGTAGCCAGTTACTTGTAGGAGAAAAATTAGCTACAAGTAGCCAGTTATGTACTTGTGGGAGAATAGTTGGTTACTATTAGTCAGTTACTTGTAGAAGAAAAGTTAGCTACAAGTAGCCGGTTACTTGTGGGAGAAAAGTTAGCTACAAGTAGCCAGTTACTTGTAGAAGAAAAGTTAGCTACTAGTAGCTGGTTACTTGTGGGAGAAAAGTTGGCTACTATACGCCAGTTACTTGGGGGAGAAAAATTAACTACAAGTAGCCAGTTACTTGTGGGAGAAAAATTAGCTACAAGTAGCCAGTTACTTGTGGGAGAAAGTTGGCTACTATTAGCCAGTTTCTTGTGAAAGAAAAGTTGGCTACTATTAGCCAGTTACTTGTGGGAGAAAAGTTGGCTACTAGTAGCCAGTTACTTTCTGAGGAAAAGTTGGCTACTAGTACCAGTTACTGGTGGGAAAAAAGTTTGCGACTTGTAGCCAGTTACTGGTGGAAGAAAAGTTGGCAACTACTAGCCAGTTACTTATGTAAGAGAAGTAAGCTACAAGTTGCCAGTTACTTGTGGGAGAAAAGTAAGCCACAAGTTGCCAGTTACTTGTGAGAGAAAAGTTAGCTACAAGTTTCCCAGTTACTTGTTGGAGAAAAGTTAGCTACAAGTTGCCAGTTACTTGTGGGAGAAAAGATAGATACAAGTTGCCAGTTACTTGTGGGAGAAAAGTTAACTACAAGTTGCCAGTTACTTGTGGGAGAAAAATTAGCTACAAGTAGCCAGTTACTTGTGGGAGAAAGTTGGCTACTATTAGCCAGTTTCTTGTGAAAGAAAAGTTGGCTACTATTAGCCAGTTACTTGTGGGAGAAAAGTTGGCTACTAGTAGCCAGTTACTTTCTGAGGAAAAGTTGGCTACTAGTACCAGTTACTGGTGGGAAAAAAGTTTGCGACTTGTAGCCAGTTACTGGTGGAAGAAAAGTTGGCAACTAGTAGCCAGTTACTTATGTAAGAGAAGTAAGCTACAAGTTGCCAGTTACTTGTGGGAGAAAAGTAAGCCACAAGTTGCCAGTTACTTGTGAGAGAAAAGTTAGCTACAAGTTTCCCAGTTACTTGTTGGAGAAAAGTTAGCTACAAGTTGCCAGTTACTTGTGGGAGAAAAGATAGATACAAGTTGCCAGTTACTTGTGGGAGAAAAGTTAACTACAAGTTGCCAGTTACTTGTGGGAGAAAAGTTAGCTTCAAGTTGCCAGTTACTTGTCGGAGAAAAGTTAGCTACGAGTAGCCAGTTACTTGTGGAAGAAAAGTTAGCTACAAGTTGCCAGTTACTTGTGGGAGAAAAGTTAGCAACTTATAGCCAGTTACTTTTGTAAAGTAAGTTACATAAGTCCTAGCAGTCCGTTATTATAAAAACAAATGAAAGTTATTTTTAATTGTTTACTAAAAAAAACTTTACATATTATATTTGGTCACTATAAAACAACTTTTTCAAAAATCGCTATGGTATGTCTCATGAATGAAGTGCATGTAAATAAACGTAAATAAACCAATCAACTACATGTATAAACATTTTGAAAATTAATTGTTTTTAATGTCATGAAAAATTCCCAATAATGATGGCAAGCATTCGTATACATACCTTTTCATACGCACACAAACGCTTACTCAATATTAATAGGGATGGGGGTAGGTAAAGATTTCTATCATTTTTATGACATTTGACCAAATATCATAACTACAAATAGCTTACATATTTCTCAAACGGATTGCTAGGACAAATGTAACTGACTTCTTTCCCACAAGTAACTAACTACAAGTAGCTTACTTTTCTCTCACAGGTAACTGGTTACTAGCTAACTTTTCGTCTACATGTTGCCAGCTACTAGTATCTTACTTTACTTATGTCAAACCCGGGACTAGCTGAACTGTAAGCGAACGATCTGTTGATTTACGATTATTATTATAATCTTAAAAAGAACAATTTTACAATGGATTTTCTTCTGCCTTCACCGTTTAGTAACAAACAATTGCTGCTCCCGAAATTCCGAAAAAATGTAAATATTTCAACTTATACAAAACTATAGGAAGAGGAAATGAATAGAAAAAATAGTTTCTACAATACTTAAAACGTATTTCCATTCTTAACATCAATTAAACTATCTGCAATATATCAATTCACGATATCTATATTTTGAAAGTTAAGCGCTGATTATTTGAAGCGACTAACTTTCAAATTTTAAAGATAGTCGCTTTTGTGGGATAGTAGTACTACAAACGCACGTGTATTGGCCAGTGGTCTGATGATATATGATAACGTTGTTAGATCTATAGGACATGTTCTGAAACCAGTTTCAATGTGTTCAGATGAGCAGTGCGTTAATTGGGTTATTTGTTGAGGAAGCATATACACTGCGTTTAAAGGAGAAAAAAATTGTAAAAATGAAAATATTACTATAAAATGTACAAAAACAAATAAAAATGGACGACATATAAGATTCGAACTCAAGACTTTGAGGTTATCATTTCCTACGCCCTACCACACAGCCAGTGTAGATGTTATGGGAATCGTATGCTAGCTAATATCAAGTATGTATATTGTTTGGGGCGATTAAGGGGTAATATGTTTTATCTTATCCCCAAATTTTAATACCAGCGCATCTCTCTCCATCAACCAAAATTTGCCAAACAGAAGATAAAATATAGAAGTTTCGGTAATCAAAATATCTTTGATGGAGAGGAATGCGCTCCATGTGTATTAATTGAAAAACACGGTTATTTTCATCAAGATTTTCGTATTGGTATGGAAGTATACGGAATGTAGTAGTTTAAACATCTAATGTAATGTTTTATCAAACTTTGAATATATAAAACCGTTTCGTTTTGGTACTCTCTTTTGGATGCTTAAAGTGTAAATATTATTGTAACAAATTTATAATTTTGAATTCTATAGGCGGATGCCTCGGCTTATTGTGAATCATTCTTTCTTTATCACTTTGAATCCAACACAATTTTTTTCAATCTCAACTCTTCACCTTTATGTCAACTTAAGTTTATAATAATTAAAAATACATAATTAATATAGGTGGTTGGTTTTACTCCGTTTATCGCATTCAAAGAATTTGTCTGCCTTTCCTAGGCCTTGAAATGAACTGACTTATTCAGTGTGACTATAATTTAATCAAGTAGACATGGCTATTAATCAGGTGAGTAGACGCACGTCTCGATAAGCTCTTGTACAAAGTGAATTGTTTCTTCGTCCGGAAAAATTATTCTTTAGCATGTTACCGTATATAACCACATAACTTTCTTCTGACCGCATTTTTTGACCTGTCTGTCAAAAGAGAAAAAAGTTAGCCTCTCTGTTTTTAACACGAATTTTGTCAAATAGCAATTTTGTTATTTTTTCTGTGTGGCTGTAGTATATATGTTTTTAAAACAAACAAAGCTTAATTGAAAAACACTCAAATACACGTGCTTGCGTGTGTGCGTTGTTAACACACATTTTCGACTTCTCCTCTGAAAGTACTGAACAGATTTCATTGAGACTTGGTCAGAAGTATGTCTGGGTCGGTGCAATTTAGATTTGTTCGTGGCATTGCCATTGCTACCAAAACTAGGTCAAGGTGACCTAGGGGTGCAAAAATCTTAAAAAATCTTATTCTCCGAAACCAATGATGGGAGGAAAAAATCTGATGTGATATTTGGCTTCTCTAGGGTCTTTAGCCTATAGTTCGTTCATTTTGTGAAATTTGGTTGAAAAGTGGGTAACGCGTTTTTTGCGTTAAATTAAAAAAAAAATCGTAAAATGGCTTCAAATTGTTATAACTTGACTATTTGAACAGATAATGACATAAGGTTTTCAGTTTTGACTTTTTCTTGAAATGACCTTTAAAATAGGGTCAAGGTCACAAATCAAAGTCATGACCTAATTTGTGACCTATGCAGATTTAGGCAGTTTTCTTGCAAATATTAAGAAATATATGAATTTCAAAACATTGTAAAAATGTTCAGCATGACAAAATTTAACAAGGTACCAAGTTTTATAACTATATGATAATCCATGTAGGAATTGTTACTAAAATGTTATTTTTGGCTTAAAAATACTAAAATTGTGCATTAGCTTGAAAACTATTAACATTTTGTATAGGTATGTATATTAGAATATTGTAGGTATTGATATGACAATCATTTTGATATATGGTTCAAGGTCACATCTTGAAAGGTCAAGGTCATAGCTGTAGAAGAAGACTGAAATTGTTAATCATCTTGAAAATCATTAACTTTTTGTATAGGCATGTATATTAGAATATTGTAAGTATTGATAAGACGATCGTTTTGATATATTGTTCAAGGTCATATGTTCAAGATCATAACATTAGAAAAAGACTAAATTGTGAATTATCTTGAAAACTGTTAACATTTGTATAGGCATATCTATATGAGAATATTGTAAGTATTGATATGACAGTCATTTTGATATATGGTTCAAGGACATATGTTCAAAGGTCAAGGTCATAGCTGCAAAGTGTACTTAAATTGCGAATTATCTTAAAAGCGATTAGCTTTTTGTATAGGCATATATATTAGAATATTGTAAGTATTGATATGACAATCATTTTGATATATGGTTCAAGGTCATATCTTGAAAGATCAAGGTCATATCTGCATAAGTGTACTAAAATTGGGAGTTAGCTTGAAAACCGTTAACTTTTTATACAAGCATGTAAATGTATATTAGAATATTGTAGGTATTGATATTACAACCATTTTGATACAAGGTTAAAAGTCATATGTTCAAAGGTCAAAATTATGACTGCATAGCTGTATGGTCAATGATTTGGAAATAATTCATTGTACTATAGTTAAATCATGCATATGAGCTATTCATAAAAGAAATGTGACTAGATATTTTTGATTGATTATTGCGGGATTACCAAACTTGAGGATCTTGTAAAGTTTTTGTAATTAAGTTTTTTGCAAGTTTTTGGACATTTCCTCAGGTGAACGCTAAGGCCCATGGGCCTCTTGTTGGTAGTTTATCACAGCGTATAACTCATGGCCAAGTTTCATAATAGTTCCTTAACTTAAATCTTGCAAATTTGAAATTTTTACAATTTTGTTAACTATTTAAGGCATCAGATTGAAGATTATTGTAGTTTTATGTATCTAACATTGTCAAAACTGTTAAGTAAAAGTTTAATAAGACATTGACAAAAATTACAAAAATTTAAGTTAGGGAAAATTTTAGTTAAGGGGTGATTGTAAAACTTAGACCATGATACATAGGTGTATCGGTTCAGCTCTATAAGGGGTGATTGTAAAACTCGGGCCATGATACATAGGTGTATCGATTCAGCTCTATCAGGGGTGATTGTAAAACTCGGGCCATGATACATAGGTGTATCGATTCAGCTCTATCAGGGGTGATTGAAAAACTCGGGCCATGATACATAGGTGTATCGATTCAGCTCTATCAGGGGTGATTGTAAAACTCGGGCCATGATACATAGGTGTATCGGTTCAGCTCTATCAGGGGTGATTGTAAAACTCGGGCCATGATACATAGGTGTATCGATTCAGCTCTATCAGGGGTGATTGTAAAACTCGGGCCATGATACATAGGTGTATCGATTCAGCTCTATCAGGGGTGATTGAAAAACTCGGGCCATGATACATAGGTGTATCGATTCAGCTCTATCAGGGGTGATTGTAAAACTCGGACCATGATACATAGGTGTATCGGTTCAGCTGTATAAGGGGTGATTGTAAAACTCGGACCATGATACATAGGTGTATCGGTTCAGCTCTATAAGGGGTGATTGTAAAACTCGAGCCATGATACATAGGTGTATCGATTCAGCTCTATAAGGGGTGATTGTAAAACTTGGACCATGATACATAGGTGTATTGGTTCAGCTCTATCAGGGGTGATTGTAAAACTCGGACCATGATACAAAGGTGTATCGGTTCAGCTCTATAAGGGGTGATTGTAAAACTTGGACCATGATACATAGGTGTATTGGTTCAGCTCTATAAGGGGTGATTGTAAAACTTGGACCATGATACATAGGTGTATTGGTTCAGCTCTATAAGGGGTGATTGTAAAACTCGGACCACGATACATAGGTGTATTGGTTCAGCTCTATAAGGGGTGATTGTAAAACTCGGACCACGATACATAGGTGTATTGGTTCAGCTCTATAAGGGGTGATTGTAAAACTTGGACCACGATACATAGGTGTATTGGTTCAGCTCTATAAGGGGTGATTGTAAAACTTGGACCACGATACATAGGTGTATCGGTTCAGCTCTATAAGGGGTGATTGTAAAACTTGGACCATGATACATAGGTGTATTGGTTCAGCTCTATAAGGGGTGATTGTAAAACTTGGACCACGATACATAGGTGTATTGGTTCAGCTCTATAAGGGGTGATTGTAAAACTAGGACCATGATACATAGGTGTATTGGTTCAGCTCTTTAAGGGGTGATTGTAAAACTCGGACCATGATACATAGGAGTATTGGTTCAGCTCTATAAGGGGTGATTGTAAAACTTGGACCATGATACATAGGTGTATCGATTCAGCTCTATAAGGGGTGATTGTTAAACTTGGAACATGATACATAGGTGTATTGGTTAAGCTCTATAAGGGGTGATTGTAAAACTAGGACCACGATACATAGGTGTATTGGTTCAGCTCTATAAGGGGTGATTGTAAAACTTGGACCACGATACATAGGTGTATTGGTTCAGCTCTATCAGGGGTGATTGTAAAACTTAGACCATGAAACATAGGTGTATCGGTTCAGCTCTTTAAGGGGTGATTGTAAAACTCGGACCACGATACGTAGGTGTATTGGTTCAGCTCTATAAGGGGTGATTTTAAAACTCGGACCATGATACATAGGTGTATTGGTTCAGCTTTATAAGGGGTGATTGTAAAACTCGGACCATGATACATAGGTGTATTGGTTCAGCTCTTTAAGGGGTGATTGTAAAACTAGGACCACGATACATAGGTGTATTGGTTCAGCTCTATAAGGGGTGATTGTAAAACTTGGACCATGATACAAAGGTGTATCGGTTCAGCTCTATAAGGGGTGATTGTAAAACTTGGACCATGATACATAGGTGTATCGATTCATCTCTATCAGGGGTGATTGTAAAACTTGGACCATGATACATAGGTGTATCGGTTCAGCTCTATCAGGGGTGATTGTAAAACTTGGACCATGATACAAAGGTGTATCGGTTCAGCTCTATAAGGGGTGATTGTAAAACTTGGACCATGATACATAGGTGTATCGATTCATCTCTATCAGGGGTGATTGTAAAACTTGGACCATGATACAAAGGTGTATTGGTTCAGCTCTATAAGGGGTGATTGTAAAACTTGGACCATGATACATAGGTGTATCGGTTCAGCTCTATCAGGGGTGATTGTAAAACTTGGACCATGATACAAAGGTGTATCGGTTCAGCTCTATAAGGGGTGATTGTAAAACTCGGGCCATGATACATAGGTGTATCGATTCAGCTCTATCAGGGGTGATTGTAAAACTCGGACCATGATACATAGGTGTATCGACTCAGCTCTATCAGGGGTGATTGTAAAACTCGGACCATGATACATAGGTGTATCGATTCAGCTCTATCAGGGGTGATTGTAAAACTCGGACCATGATACATAGGTGTATCGACTCAGCTCTATAAGGGGTGATTGTAAAACTCGGACCACGATACATAGGTGTATTGGTTCAGCTCTATAAGGGGTGATTGTAAAACTTGGACCATGATACAAAGGTGTATCGGTTCAGCTCTATAAGGGGTGATTGTAAAACTTGGACCATGATACATAGGTGTATCGATTCATCTCTATCAGGGGTGATTGTAAAACTTGGACCATGATACATAGGTGTATCGGTTCAGCTCTATCAGGGGTGATTGTAAAACTTGGACCATGATACAAAGGTGTATCGGTTCAGCTCTATAAGGGGTGATTGTAAAACTTGGACCATGATACATAGGTGTATCGATTCATCTCTATCAGGGGTGATTGTAAAACTTGGACCATGATACAAAGGTGTATTGGTTCAGCTCTATAAGGGGTGATTGTAAAACTTTGACCATGATACATAGGTGTATCGGTTCAGCTCTATCAGGGGTGATTGTAAAACTTGGACCATGATACAAAGGTGTATCGGTTCAGCTCTATAAGGGGTGATTGTAAAACTCGGGCCATGATACATAGGTGTATCGATTCAGCTCTATCAGGGGTGATTGTAAAACTCGGACCATGATACATAGGTGTATCGACTCAGCTCTATCAGGGGTGATTGTAAAACTCGGACCATGATACATAGGTGTATCGACTCAGCTCTATCAGGGGTGATTGTAAAACTCGGGCCATGATACATAGGTGTATCGATTCAGCTCTATCAGGGGTGATTGTAAAACTCGGGCCATGATACATAGGTGTATCGATTCAGCTCTATCAGGGGTGATTGTAAAACTCGGACCATGATACATAGGTGTATCGACTCAGCTCTATCAGGGGTGATTGTAAAACTCGGGCCATGATACATAGGTGTATCGGTTCAGCTCTATAAGGGGTTATTGTAAAACTTGGGCCATGATACATAGGTGTATCGATTCAGCTCTATCAGGGGTGATTGTAAAACTCAGACCATGATACATAGGTGTATCGACTCAGCTCTATCAGGGGTGATAGTAAAACTCGGGCCATGATACATAGGTGTATCGATTCAGCTCTATCAGGGGTGATTGTAAAACTCGGGCCATGATACATAGGTGTATCGATTCAGCTCTATCAGGGGTGATTGTAAAACTCGGGCCATGATACATAGGTGTATCGATTCAGCTCTATCAGGGGTGATTGTAAAACTCGGGCCATGATACATAGGTGTATCAATTCAGCTCTATAAGGGGTGATTGTAAAACTCGGACCATGATACATAGGTGTATCGATTCAGCTCTGTCAGGAGTGATTGTAAAACTCGGGCCATGATACATAGGTGTATCGATTCAGCTCTATCAGGGGTGATTGTAAAACTCGGACCATGATACATAGGTGTATCGATTCAGCTCTATAAGGGGTGATTGTAAAACTTGGACCATGATACATAGGTGTATCGATTCAGCTCTATAAGGGGTGATTGTAAAACTCGGACCATGATACATAGGTGTATCGGTTCAGCTCTATAAGGGGTGATTGTAAAACTCGGGCCATGATACATAGGTGTATCGATTCAGCTCTATCAGGGGTGATTGTAAAACTCGGGCCATGATACATAGGAGTATTGGTTCAGCTCTATAAGGGGTGATTGTAAAACTTGGACCATGATACATAGGTGTATCGATTCAGCTCTATAAGGGGTGATTGTAAAACTTGGACCATGATACATAGGTGTATCGATTCAGCTCTATCAGGGGTGATTGTAAAACTCGGGCCATGATACATAGGAGTATTGGTTCAGCTCTATAAGGGGTGATTGTAAAACTCGGACCATGATACATAGGTGTATCGATTCAGCTCTATAAGGGGTGATTGTAAAACTTGGACCATGATACATAGGTGTATCGATTCATCTCTATAAGGGGTGATTGTAAAACTTAGACCATAATACATAGGTGTATAGATTCAGCTCTATCAGGAGTGATTGTAAAACTCGGACCATGATACATACGTGTATCGGTTCAGCTCTATAAGGGGTGATTGTAAAACTCGGGCCATGATACATAGGTGTATCGATTCAGCTCTATCAGGGGTGATTGTAAAACTCGGGCCATGATACATAGGAGTATTGGTTCAGCTCTATAAGGGGTGATTGTAAAACTCGGACCATGATACAAAGGTGTATCGATTCATCTCTATCAGGGGTGATTGTAAAACTCGGACCATGATACATAGGAGTATTGGTTCAGCTCTATAAGGGGTGATTGTAAAACTCGGACCATGATACATAGGTGTATCGGTTCAGCTCTTTAAGGGGTGATTGTAAAACTCGGACCATGATACATAGGTGTATTGGTTCAGCTTTATAAGGGGTGATTGTAAAACTCGGACCACGATACGTAGGTGTATTGGTTCAGCTCTATAAGGGGTGATTTTAAAACTCGGACCATGATACATAGGTGTATTGGTTCAGCTTTATAAGGGGTGATTGTAAAACTCGGACCATGATACATAGGTGTATTGGTTCAGCTCTTTAAGGGGTGATTGTAAAACTAGGACCACGATACATAGGTGTATTGGTTCAGCTCTATAAGGGGTGATTGTAAAACTTGGACCATGATACAAAGGTGTATCGGTTCAGCTCTATAAGGGGTGATTGTAAAACTTGGACCATGATACATAGGTGTATCGATTCATCTCTATCAGGGGTGATTGTAAAACTTGGACCATGATACATAGGTGTATCGGTTCAGCTCTATCAGGGGTGATTGTAAAACTTGGACCATGATACAAAGGTGTATCGGTTCAGCTCTATAAGGGGTGATTGTAAAACTTGGACCATGATACATAGGTGTATCGATTCATCTCTATCAGGGGTGATTGTAAAACTTGGACCATGATACAAAGGTGTATTGGTTCAGCTCTATAAGGGGTGATTGTAAAACTTGGACCATGATACATAGGTGTATCGGTTCAGCTCTATCAGGGGTGATTGTAAAACTTGGACCATGATACAAAGGTGTATCGGTTCAGCTCTATAAGGGGTGATTGTAAAACTCGGGCCATGATACATAGGTGTATCGATTCAGCTCTATCAGGGGTGATTGTAAAACTCGGACCATGATACATAGTTGTATCGACTCAGCTCTATCAGGGGTGATTGTAAAACTCGGACCATGATACATAGGTGTATCGATTCAGCTCTATCAGGGGTGATTGTAAAACTCGGACCATGATACATAGGTGTATCGACTCAGCTCTATAAGGGGTGATTGTAAAACTCGGACCACGACACATAGGTGTATTGGTTCAGCTCTATAAGGGGTGATTGTAAAACTTGGACCATGATACAAAGGTGTATCGGTTCAGCTCTATAAGGGGTGATTGTAAAACTTGGACCATGATACATAGGTGTATCGATTCATCTCTATCAGGGGTGATTGTAAAACTTGGACCATGATACATAGGTGTATCGGTTCAGCTCTATCAGGGGTGATTGTAAAACTTGGACCATGATACAAAGGTGTATCGGTTCAGCTCTATAAGTGGTGATTGTAAAACTTGGACCATGATACATAGGTGTATCGATTCATCTCTATCAGGGGTGATTGTAAAACTTGGACCATGATACAAAGGTGTATTGGTTCAGCTCTATAAGGGGTGATTGTAAAACTTGGACCATGATACATAGGTGTATCGGTTCAGCTCTATCAGGGGTGATTGTAAAACTTGGACCATGATACAAAGGTGTATCGGTTCAGCTCTATAAGGGGTGATTGTAAAACTCGGGCCATGATACATAGGTGTATCGATTCAGCTCTATCAGGGGTGATTGTAAAACTCGGACCATGATACATAGGTGTATCGACTCAGCTCTATCAGGGGTGATTGTAAAACTCGGACCATGATACATAGGTGTATCGATTCAGCTCTATCAGGGGTGATTGTAAAACTCGGACCATGATACATAGGTGTATCGACTCAGCTCTTTAAGGGGTGATTGTAAAACTCGGGCCATGATACATAGGTGTATCGATTCAGCTCTATCAGGGGTGATTGTAAAACTCGGGCCATGATACATAGGTGTATCGATTCAGCTCTATCAGGGGTGATTGTAAAACTTGGACCATGATACAAAGGTGTATTGGTTCAGCTCTATAAGGGGTGATTGTAAAACTTGGACCATGATACATAGGTGTATCGGTTCAGCTCTATCAGGGGTGATTGTAAAACTTGGACCATGATACAAAGGTGTATCGGTTCAGCTCTATAAGGGGTGATTGTAAAACTCGGGCCATGATACATAGGTGTATCGATTCAGCTCTATCAGGGGTGATTGTAAAACTCGGACCATGATACATAGTTGTATCGACTCAGCTCTATCAGGGGTGATTGTAAAACTCGGACCATGATACATAGGTGTATCGATTCAGCTCTATCAGGGGTGATTGTAAAACTCGGACCATGATACATAGGTGTATCGACTCAGCTCTATAAGGGGTGATTGTAAAACTCGGACCACGACACATAGGTGTATTGGTTCAGCTCTATAAGGGGTGATTGTAAAACTTGGACCATGATACAAAGGTGTATCGGTTCAGCTCTATAAGGGGTGATTGTAAAACTTGGACCATGATACATAGGTGTATCGATTCATCTCTATCAGGGGTGATTGTAAAACTTGGACCATGATACATAGGTGTATCGGTTCAGCTCTATCAGGGGTGATTGTAAAACTTGGACCATGATACAAAGGTGTATCGGTTCAGCTCTATAAGGGGTGATTGTAAAACTTGGACCATGATACATAGGTGTATCGATTCATCTCTATCAGGGGTGATTGTAAAACTTGGACCATGATACAAAGGTGTATTGGTTCAGCTCTATAAGGGGTGATTGTAAAACTTGGACCATGATACATAGGTGTATCGGTTCAGCTCTATCAGGGGTGATTGTAAAACTTGGACCATGATACAAAGGTGTATCGGTTCAGCTCTATAAGGGGTGATTGTAAAACTCGGGCCATGATACATAGGTGTATCGATTCAGCTCTATCAGGGGTGATTGTAAAACTCGGACCATGATACATAGGTGTATCGACTCAGCTCTATCAGGGGTGATTGTAAAACTCGGACCATGATACATAGGTGTATCGATTCAGCTCTATCAGGGGTGATTGTAAAACTCGGACCATGATACATAGGTGTATCGACTCAGCTCTTTAAGGGGTGATTGTAAAACTCGGGCCATGATACATAGGTGTATCGATTCAGCTCTATCAGGGGTGATTGTAAAACTCGGGCCATGATACATAGGTGTATCGATTCAGCTCTATCAGGGGTGATTGTAAAACTCGGACCATGATACATAGGTGTATCGACTCAGCTCTATCAGGGGTGATTGTAAAACTCGGGCCATGATACATAGGTGTATCGGTTCAGCTCTATAAGGGGTTATTGTAAAACTCGGGCCATGATACATAGGTGTATCGATTCAGCTCTATCAGGGGTGATTGTAAAACTCAGACCATGATACATAGGTGTATCGACTCAGCTCTATCAGGGGTGATTGTAAAACTCGGGCCATGATACATAGGTGTATCGATTCAGCTCTATCAGGGGTGATTGTAAAACTCGGGCCATGATACATAGGTGTATCGATTCAGCTCTATCAGGGGTGATTGTAAAACTCGGGCCATGATACATAGGTGTATCGATTCAGCTCTATCAGGGGTGATTGTAAAACTCGGGCCATGATACATAGGTGTATCGATTCAGCTCTATAAGGGGTGATTGTAAAACTCGGACCATGATACATAGGTGTATCGATTCAGCTCTATCAGGAGTGATTGTAAAACTCGGGCCATGATACATAGGTGTATCGATTCAGCTCTATCAGGGGTGATTGTAAAACTCGGACCATGATACATAGGTGTATCGATTCAGCTCTATAAGGGGTGATTGTAAAACTTGGACCATGATACATAGGTGTATCGATTCAGCTCTATAAGGGGTGATTGTAAAACTCGGACCATGATACATAGGTGTATCGGTTCAGCTCTATAAGGGGTGATTGTAAAACTCGGGCCATGATACATAGGTGTATCGATTCAGCTCTATCAGGGGTGATTGTAAAACTCGGGCCATGATACATAGGAGTATTGGTTCAGCTCTATAAGGGGTGATTGTAAAACTTGGACCATGATACATAGGTGTATCGATTCAGCTCTATAAGGGGTGATTGTAAAACTTGGACCATGATACATAGGTGTATCGATTCAGCTCTATCAGGGGTGATTGTAAAACTCGGGCCATGATACATAGGAGTATTGGTTCAGCTCTATAAGGGGTGATTGTAAAACTCGGACCATGATACATAGGTGTATCGATTCAGCTCTATAAGGGGTGATTGTAAAACTTGGACCATGATACATAGGTGTATCGATTCAGCTCTATAAGGGGTGATTGTAAAACTCGGACCATGATACATAGGTGTATCGGTTCAGCTCTATAAGGGGTGATTGTAAAACTTGGACCATGATACATAGGTGTATCGATTCAGCTCTATCAGGGGTGATTGTAAAACTCGGACCATGATACATAGGTGTATCGGTTCAGCTCTATAAGGGGTGATTGTAAAACTCGGGCCATGATACATAGATGTATCGATTCAGCTCTATCAGGGGTGATTGTAAAACTCGGGCCATGATACATAGGAGTATTGGTTCAGCTCTATAAGGGGTGATTGTAAAACTTGGACCATGATACATAGGTGTATCGATTCATCTCTATAAGGGGTGATTGTAAAACTTAGACCATAATACATAGGTGTATAGATTCAGCTCTATCAGGAGTGATTGTAAAACTCGGACCATGATACATAGGTGTATCGGTTCAGCTCTATAAGGGGTGATTGTAAAACTCGGGCCATGATACATAGGTGTATCGATTCAGCTCTATCAGGGGTGATTGTAAAACTCGGGCCATGATACATAGGAGTATTGGTTCAGCTCTATAAGGGGTGATTGTAAAACTCGGACCATGATACAAAGGTGTATCGATTCATCTCTATCAGGGGTGATTGTAAAACTCGGACCATGATACATAGGAGTATTGGTTCAGCTCTATAAGGGGTGATTGTAAAACTCGGACCATGATACATAGGTGTATCGGTTCAGCTCTTTAAGGGGTGATTGTAAAACTCGGACCATGATACATAGGTGTATTGGTTCAGCTTTATAAGGGGTGATTGTAAAACTCGAACCACGATACATAGGTGTATTGGTTCAGCTTTATAAGGGGTGATTGTAAAACTCGAACCACGATACATAGGTGTATTGGTTCAGCTTTATAAGGGGTGATTGTAAAACTCGAACCACGATACATAGGTGTATAGATTCAGCTCTATCAGGAGTGATTGTAAAACTCGGACCATGATACATAGGTGTATCGGTTCAGCTCTATAAGGGGTGATTGTAAAACTCGGGCCATGATACATAGGTGTATCGATTCAGCTCTATCAGGGGTGATTGTAAAACTCGGGCCATGATACATAGGAGTATTGGTTCAGCTCTATAAGGGGTGATTGTAAAACTCGGACCATGATACAAAGGTGTATCGATTCATCTCTATCAGGGGTGATTGTAAAACTCGGACCATGATACATAGGAGTATTGGTTCAGCTCTATAAGGGGTGATTGTAAAACTCGGACCATGATACATAGGTGTATCGGTTCAGCTCTTTAAGGGGTGATTGTAAAACTCGGACCATGATACATAGGTGTATTGGTTCAGCTTTATAAGGGGTGATTGTAAAACTCGAACCACGATACATAGGTGTATTGGTTCAGCTTTATAAGGGGTGATTGTAAAACTCGAACCACGATACATAGGTGTATTGGTTCAGCTTTATAAGGGGTGATTGTAAAACTCGAACCACGATACATAGGTGTATCGGTTCAGCTCTATAAGGGGTGATTGTAAAACTCGGACCATGATATATAGGTGTATCGGTTCAGCTCTTTAAGGGGTGATTGTAAAACTTAGACCATGATACATAGGTGTATCGGTTCAGCTCTATAAGGGGTGACTGTAGAACTCGGACCATGATACATAGGTGTATCGATTCAGCTCTATAAGGGGTGATTGTAAAACTCGGACCATGATACATAGGTGTATCGGTTCAGCTCTATAAGGGGTGATTGTAAAACTCGGACCATGATACATAGGTGTATCGATTCATCTCTATAAGGGGTGATTGTAAAACTTGGACCATGATACATAGGTGTATCGATTCAGTTCTAGTAAATCTCAGTCTAAAGCAATGTTACATGTAGATGAAGGTCAGAAATATTACAGCAGTACGGGAAAGTAAAAATAAATAAAAAGACAATGTTGACTTTATATACAAGAACAGTTTATTGTTTCACAAAATGCTCTTATAATATCAAAATAAGATTCTTAAAAGCAGACATGACCCAAAGTGTCACAATGATAATAGCAACAAAAATATTTACATTTCAAGGCGCAAATCGATAGATACTGAAATTGTTAACTAAAAGATAAAATTCAGCATTTAATTGGAAAAAAATTTAAAAATGTAAATTAAATTAATTCCAGTGACTAAAAATGATCACAAGAGAACAAGCTCATCTCAAATCTCGCCTGAAGCTGTTCTTTTGTCGATTCAGGCTAAAGATCTGGTCCTCAAAAAGGGACAAATTTGTGGATTTAACTTTACAATAAGTAAATGTAAAATTCCCATATAAATTTCTTTGTTTACCTCAAGATATTACAAGTTACATGACCTTGATCAAAGGTACCTTGCTAATTCATTTCGAAACTGTCATTAGTATTTTAACTTTCACTTTAGTTATATAATTCAAAGTCACCAGACAAGTAACAGTTTAAATAAACGTAACGAAAATCTAGAAACCTGACGAGGACGGCCGAAAAAAACCGACGAACACATGATAGCAATGTGGCGAAACAATTACAGATCATAGTCAACTATCTGGCAGCGCTTGTTATAAGTAATGTACAGATATAGAGAAAAAAGTAGCTTCAAAAAATCGTAGACATAATTCCCATTAATGAAAACACTTGTTGACACACGGTTATGCGCTCGTCTTTGAATTATTGCTTCGTTTTTCTAAGCGACAATCCACAAATATAATACAAATCAATTAAATTCGGATAAAAGCGTAAATATAATTAACAAATAATAATTAACAATTTATTTCGTCAGCAGATTAATTCGTGAAAAACGTCAATATCTTGTGTACAATGACTTTCACTTACTGATATAATTATGTTGTGCGTTATGGTGTGTGTGTGTGTGTGTGTGTGTGTGTGTGTGTGTGTGTGTGTGATGTTAACTAAAAAAAAAACAGCTTTAGTTTCAGAATGGACAATAAATCTTAAAAATCTCAATTTATCGTTTTTGTCATATTTCATATTACAGTAGCTAGATGTCACTAGCCATTTGAAAAATTGAAATTTAAAAATACTCGTATTTTAAAACACGAAGTAGCTTATGGTAAATATGTTATCTGACTAGCGTATCACATTTTAGCAACTAGACGTTCCTAGCAATTTCAGACAAGGAAATATATATACTCGTATCTTAAAACACTAAGCAGTTTATGGATTAAAATGATTTGATAATATTAAACAAATGTGTTTAAAAAATAATACTAATATTACAAAAGAATATTAAAAAAAAATCAATTAAAAAAATATTGTGATAATTTGATCATCTTCAACAATGGATTAGATCGTATATATTATACATCTCAATCATCATAATTGGCACAGCCGGCAGAAAACTTCTGGGACAGCTGTCATTTTTTAAATTTTTCAAATATTCATTAATTAAAAAATTAAAAATATAAAAAAAAGACAAATGTCTTAATATCTGCTCAATGTATCGTGCTATGTTTGATGATAAGCATGAATCTTACACCATAGAAAATATAATGTAAGCCGTAACGATACAATTAGCTCAAGATACGATACACTTAGCTCAAGAAACGATACACTTAGCTCAATATGCGATACGTACAATGTATACAATTTAAAGTGAAGGTTGGATACTCACACTTTTTTTAAAATAAAAAATAGCACCAATATATCTGAAAGATTTTAAAACTTCAATACTGTGTTTTACTTCTTTTTCAGATATAAAAAGTTTTCAATAAGTTTCAAGAAAATCTCCAAAAAACCCCAAAAGACATGTGCTAGGTAAACACTTTTGCTATAAAGGAAAAGATAAGTTTTATTCATCATTAACCTAAAAACTTCAATAGGAGTTCAGAAATAAAAAATAAAGTATAGCTTTGTGTCATTTTTAAAATTATTTTTTTAAAAAAAATCGCATCTTATGGTGAGGAAAAATCGTGATACAGTTGTTGTATCGCGATGAATCGTTTAATCCCTAGTAAAAAGCTACAAAAACATAGTTAATTATGAAAAAAACATTCAGATAATTTTGTTCTTTCTGATCATTTATACAATTTTTTTATCCCCAATGATTTCTGTAACTTTCCCACGTTTCAAGCGGCATTGAAGATATATTTATCTCCCTTGTTTAACTAACTTCCGCTTACCTAGAAACTCTCTTGCATTCTACAAATGTTCTTTGAAATCATCGATTCTAATGTTACCTTAGTTAAATATATAATGAAAGTCAAATTAATACAGATTTACAATCAAAAGCAACATTTTTTTTCATTAATGTCAACCAATCTTTTTATTTTAAAAAAATATTATTTTACATTTCACAAATTGGTCGTAATGAAGTAATAAATAAAATCCCGACATGAAAGCGATACGGACTCCGTGTATTTATCGATTGATGTTATTATTTCCACAGTTTCTAAACACAATTATTACTTTTAGCTTCAGATAAGCGACATACATCCTTTGATTTATTGATCTGTTTGATCATTTTACAAATTCCATTTTGGCTTCAAATTCTAGTTTCTAAGGGATTGTTAATTAAGTTTCTTTTCATACAATGTGATCCGTAATAACACATCAAGTCCAAGCCGTTTCCTATTTCCTCTGTTTGACACTTTTTTACAACATAAGAAAAGTCAATTATACATCGACTCAAATTGTTGCTTCGCTCGTGTTAAAACAACATTTTCCATTAAATACCAGATTGAGCTTGTTTTTGCCCTTGAAAGGAAAAAAATGCGCAATGTTTTTCAACTGGTTTATAAATGCTTCCCTAAAAACCAAATAGACTTTGAGAAAAATTTTAGAAAAAGATCAATAATTATAATTTTATATTATGTAGATGAGTGACAAGAGTAACTAAAAGACCGGCCGCGTTTGTTAAGATTTTTCAAAGCCTAATCTTAATGATTATTGATAACTACGCTTTAATTCCAATCGGGCATCTTTTGTCAAGGGTCATATATATGCTTTCTCTGGGTACTCCGATTTCATCTATAGCCCTAAAACTGACCATCTATAGCCCAAAAAACAGACCATCTCGAAATGAAAGTGTCTTGCAAGGGTTGTGAGTAGCACCATTACTTATATATTCCCAGAAGGATAAAGTTTAACTTCTGTTTTTGAGGCTGGGAGCCGAAAGTGTTGATAACCGACCGATACGATCTGAAACATAAATGGTTTGCCTTCCAAAGTTTTCTTATTCATATTGTCATGTGCAAAATTTTGAATATTCTGTTTGTAAAAATTCAGAATTCTGCACATGCGGTGTTGACAATGTACTTCATTTTAAAGGAGTTCAATTGTTATATTTTTGTGAAATATTAAAAAATAATAATTCATTGATTTTAAGACTGTGTGTATTATGATCTGCATTGTACTATAGTACACACAGAGCGAGTGCTTGTTAAGTGGCTATTACGAGTTAGTATGCTCCCTACAAGCATAGCACTCCCAAAGTCACATTATCCTGACATCTGGTCAACCAGTCTCTCTCCTTAATGCTAAGCGCCAAGCCAGGAAGCATTATCTCCAATTTTAAATTTATGTCTTATGTGTGACCCAGTAATTGTTCAACCCCCCCCCCCCCCCCCCCCCCGACCTCACACTTTCGAGGATGCTACTTTTATGAGAGATGCAAGCTTGGAAACAAAGCTGTTCGTCTTATATTTAACAAGGCTATTTTTAAAATTTATCCACGATAAATACACTATCTTTTCAAATATGATGTACCAAAGTAACTAAAGTCATAAGTGTGCATTTCCCTCTTAAGTAAAATATTCCGTTTATCACAATCTTACGTACAATATAACACATGGTTTAAGAGTGCACTTGAGCACTCGAGATAGAGCGCGTTTTTATGCTTCGTATGTATGAATGTATGACAAATAATTTGATAACTTTCTTAATGTTACTCCAGGTACTTGAGAGAGGTTTGGCGACAAAAGTTGAATAATAAATTTTGGCGTTTTACAGTTTGGTCAATATTCTTTCACTGATGGGGGCGTTAGTTAAATTTGAAGAAAATCGTAGTGTCCGGAGAACAAGCCTTCGACGGATAAGTGAACAGAACTTACATTTAGATTTATCCGAGTGGGATTCAATTCAAACTTTATTCAAATTTATAATAAATGGCACTGTGGTTTGTTACCAAACGCATCAAACATCTTAGCCACCAAAACAAATATACCTATAGTCCTTAACGGATTCAGTGACAACTTCACCATGTATCAACATTTACATTTACGCACATTATCAACTGACAGCTTCTGACGCTTTATTGCCCGAGATTATTATAGAATATTGCAAAATAAAAATGGAGCTTTTGGATAAATAAATAATAATTTTCTTCCTCTAAAATTTTCTTTAAAATCCTGGTTGAATCTTAATTAATAATATTAATTAATAAATAATTTATTCATTCATTGTTAAGTACTGTTGACATAAAAAAAATTCGGATGTCTTAGGATGTATGAAAAAAAAATGTTTTAACAAGATGGCTATCTTGCTCGGTTGATTACATGTATTTTCAAATGAAAAAACAAACACTTTCTTAACAAAACAAACAAAAACTCATCTTGAAATGAACAATGATCTAAATATAGACCTGATTGAAACAAAGCATCCGTTACCATGGTAATACCAAAATCAATAAAAATTGTTAAGTTCCTTCTTTTCACCTCTTGTTGAATTTTATCACAAACAAAACAATAACAACACAAAACAAAACAAAAAAAAATTTTAAAAATTAAAAAGATCTGCAAGATTGCTTTATACAATAATATCAGTGTTTTATTCAAAATTTGAACTTTAATAGCAAATGCACATGGAATTCTTTCTTTTGTATTCATGTAAAACTTTAAATTTTTCGACAAAAATGCAAGATTGAAGTTATTTTAGCGTGTTTAAGTAGAAATTAGAACTTTAATGGAGGATCAACAGTTGGTGCCAGCTTCATTTTAAAAAAGATGGACGCTCGTGATTGATTGGGCAAAAACATTCTTCAATGAAATTCCTCAAATCAGCGTCAATTAAATAAGATTTACTTGTCGCAAGTCAAAGTTCAACTTTTTGAAAATCTGACAAATTTATGATGTATATAGATTTCACTATTCCTTCGCCTCTTAAAGCCATTCTCCAAAAGCCCTTCAACTTTCCTGGTTACAATTCCGCATTGTCTTGAAGCAGTTGGGCTCCTACATGCGAGTTCAAGGAATTTCTAGTTAAAAACCAGTCTCTACAAAGCCCGCATTTGTACAGAATGTTTATAAAAACACTTTTATACGCATGTCTGGTTTCCACGTGCACGAGCCATAATAATGGCGTAATTGGTGACGTTGCCATAGACAGGGTGTATGCCACAGTGTACGACATCATGCTAGGGAAGCACGAGGATGAACTACATGTCACAAGAATGAACAGAATAACAAGTAATGGGAACCAAAATATTAACGTAACACAACTAGCCGTCAATGCAGCCTGTGTTGACGTACGTAAGTTCAACCTCTCAGCGTCGTTATCGTCATTATCTGGCAAACGATACCATTCTCTACTTTTCACGTTATAAAATATCACCATGGCGATGGAAACAATAAAGAGGGCAGTTACCGGAACGGCATACATAAGGCTGTATGCCGTTGTAGCAAACTCCTGTTCCAGAACAAATATACAGACTTCTCGAATAAACAAGCCATCAAGATTAAGATTTCGTTCCCCGATAATTACCACTGGTAAACAAATAAAAGTACAAATACCCACGGAAATAAACATAATGCAATCGGAACAAGTTTTGTTCGATAAATACTCACAGGTTGTAAGCTGCTTAATTTTGACTCCAGTCTGTCAATACACAAAGAAATCAGAGTACAAGCCGAGAGACTGAAATGTGTCATTTCCAAAACAGACCATATTTTGCAAAACTCGACGCCATATTTCCAAGCAGACTCCTTTACATAACCGACGCTAAACGGAACAACGAACACACCCACGAGGAGATCAGACGAACACAGTGTTAATATTAACCAATAAAATGGCTGAACACGAAATTTTTTATTCGTTAAAATGATCAAAACTAAACTTATGTTAAATATAAGAGTACATATCACCGTGGTAACTCCCAACGCAATTAAGATATCCCGGATGTTGTTGTGTGGTGGAGGCTGAGATTGGTCATTTCCGTACGTGTGATTTCTCATTACAAACGTCCAATTAATATGATGGATAAGAGACTGAAACAAAACAAAAAGAAAAGCACGATTATGATTTTAAAAAATAAAATACATGTAAATAAATAAATTAATTAATTAACTCAAACTCGAGATATGACTGTATCAAATCATGAACGAAAAGCTAGATCATGACGTATATCAGTTTTATTTTTGCCAACAGCAACTATAATGAGTAATTTCCAAATCATTAACCGTTTCAGTATACATATGCAGCCATGACGTTGACCTTTGAACGTATGACTTTAAACCACTAATCAAAATGGTCGCAAGACCTTGAACTATATATCAAAACCTACAACAATCTAATATACATGCCTATACAGAAAGTTTATAGCTTTCAAGATAATTAATAATTGAAGTCTTATTCTGTAGCTATGACCTTGACCTTTGAATATGTGAATATGAACTATATATAAAATGATTGTTATGTCAATACTTACAATATTCTAATATACATGCCACAAAAAAGTTGTAGTTTTCTAGCTAATGCACAATTTAGTATTTATAGGCAATAAAAAAACATTTTAGGGGTAACATCTCCTACATGGATTATCCTATAGTTACCAAACATCGTACCTTGTCAAATTTTGTCATGCAGAACATTTTAACAATGTTTTGATTTCATATATCTCAATGTTTTCAAAAAAAAATTACCTAAACTGCGCAAATCAAAAATTAGGTCATAACCCTGATTTGTGACCTTGACTTCAATTTAAGTCATTTCAAGAAAAAGTAAAAATTAAAACTCCATGTCATTGTCTGTTCAAATAGTCAAGTTATAACAATTTGAAACCATTTTACGAAATTGTTTTAAATAATCGCAAAAACGCGCATTCTATTTCTCGACCTTATTTCACGAAATGAACAAACTATAGACTTAAGACCCTAGAGAGGCCAAATATTACATCAGATTTTTTTCTACCATCATCGGTTTCGGAGAGGAAAATTTTCAAAGATTTTTTCACCCCCTAGGTCACATTGACCTAGTTTTGGTAGCAATGCCAACGCCATGAAGAAAACTAAATTACACCGGCACATACATGCTTCCGACCAAGTATCATTGACATCTGTACAGACGCACACACGCTCATACACATTCACGCACGCATTCACATCCACACTCTGCGCCATCGAAAGTTTATGTGAGCTAAAAACCGAAAATAACAGTAATATATCTAAAAACAAGAGGCCCAATAGGGTCTGTGATGCTTAACTGGCTGCATATGTAAGACAATGTTTGTTTTTGATTGTAATGCTGTTTAACGTTCAACTCAAAAATATTTCACTTAAACAGAGACTGTCAGTTTTGGAAATGGTGGACACTGGAGTATCGGAGAAAACCAAGACAAAGCAGCAAGTTAACTGACAAACTTTCAAAGCTAGCGCCACTGGGCATTAATGCACAATGTCAGGGGTGAAAGGCGCTGTGATTCGTAACATCGAATGCTTAAGACCACTCGGCCACTGTGGCGCCTGTAAGACAATGTGATGTGGTTACCCTAATTGGTTCATCAGCTAAAGATGGGAAAATAAATTGAGCTTATGACCATTTTTGCTTAAATGAAGCCTACTTTGCAACACACACATGCATGCATGCTTCGCTATGCCATAAACTCAGCTGGGTTTGGCCAGTTGAGCTTAGAATGGATCCACAATGGCTTTTTTTAGATCTAGTAACAACAGGCATCTTAGACTGGTTCAAACTTTTTTTTGTAGGAACCTTCCACACGAAGTTTGGTTCAAATTCGCCCAGTGGTTTTAGAGGAAAAGATTTTTACTAAATATTGCACCTCATTTGCATATTTCTTGAAAATTGGATCAATAAAAATTTTCTCAGAAAAAAAAACATAATATATTTTGAATCCCAAACAGTATACTTTCTATATTTAAAATTTGAGCTCAATTGGTGGAAAAAAGGATCCACAATGGTCATTTTTTTTCTATTTTTAGTTATGACGGCCATCTTGGATGTCAGGCCGGGTTGCCTGGTACAACCTTTAGTCAGGCCGACGTAGGGACCTTCCACACAAAATTTCATTCCAATTGGCCCAGTGGTTTCAGAGGAGAAGATTTTCAAAGATTTTGCTAAATATTACACCTAATATGCATAATTCTTGAAAATCAGGTCAACGAAAAATTTCCCTCAAAAACCGGTTAAATATGTTGAATCCCTCATGATATACTTTGTATATTTCAAGTTTGAGCTTATTGGGTTGAAAAAATGGATCCACAATGGCCATTTTAGTGTTTTTTTCTATTTATAGTAACAGCGGCCATCTTGGATGTTGGACAAGGTTGTCTGCTACAAACTTTAGTCAGGCCAACGTAGGGATCTTCCACACCAAATTTGTTTCCAATTGCCCCAGTGGTTTCAGAGGAGAAGATTTTCAAAGAATTGATTAAATATTACACCTCATTTGCATAATTCGTTAAAATCGGATCAAGAAATTTTCTCAGAAAAACCCGTTATATATGTTGAATGCCCCACTATCTACTCTCTACATTTCAAATTTGAACAAAAACGGTTAAACAAGAGGCCCATGGGCCTTAACGCTCACCTGAGGATATGGCCAACCTGAGTATATATCTCATAACAGAATGATTACCATATCAATTCCTACAATATTCTAATATACATGCCAATACAAAAAGTTAATAGTTTCCAAGATAATTAACAATTTCAGTCTTTTTATGCACCTATGACCTTGACCTTTGAATGTATGACCTTGAGCCATATATCAAAATGTTCGTCATGTCAATACCTACAATATTCTGAAATACATGTCTATACAAAAAGTTTATAGTTTTCAAGCTAATGCACAATTTTAGTTTTCATTGGCAGAAAAATAACATTTCAGGGGCAACAACTCCTACATGTATTATCATACAGTTACGAAACTTTGTACCTCTTTACATTTTGTCATGCTGAACATTTTAACAATGTTTTGATATTATATATCTCTTAAAATTTGGAAGAAAATAGCCTAAAACTGCACAAATTACAAACTAGGTCATGACCTTGAACTTTGACCTTGACCCCATTTTTAAGGTTATTTCAAGAAAAAGTCAAAACTGAAAATCCCATGTCAATATCTATTCATATAGTCAAGTTATAACAATTTGAAGCTATTTTACGAAATTTTTAAAATTAAACGCAAAAACGCGTAACCTAATTTTTTACCAAATTTCACGAAATGAACAATTTATAAGCTTAAGACCCTAGAGAAGCCAAATATCACATCAGATTTTTTCTACCATCTTCGCTTTCGGAGAAGAAGATTTTTTAAGTTTTTTTTTAACCATAGGTCACCTTGACCTAGTTTTGGGAGCTAGGACAACGTCATGAACAAATCTGAATTGCACTGGCCCATATATGCATCTGACCAAGTTTCATTGAAATCCACCTTGTAGTTTCAGAAAAGAAGTCGAAAATGTAAAAGTTTACGCCGCGGACGACGACGACGACGACGACGACGACGACAGACAAATTTTGATCAGAAAAGCTCACTTGATTGAGCCTTCGGCTCAGGTGAGCTAAAAATGACCCAACAATGGCTATTTGTGTTTTTGCTATTTATAGTAACAGCCGCCATCTTGGATGTCGGGCGGGGTCGCCTGGTACAATCTTTAGTCTACCCCACCTAGGGACCTTCCACACCGAATTTGGTCCCAATTAGCCCAGTGGTTTCAGAGGAGAAGATTAAAGTTTTCGCACGCACGTTGAGCTAACAATATTAAATTTCACACACAACCCCCCACCAAATTTTTAAAAGAGATGCAACCTTGGAAACAAAGCTGTTCGCCTTATATTAAACAAGGCTATTTTTAAAATTTATCCACAATAAAAACACTATCTTTTCAAGTATGATGTACCAATGTAACTAGTCATAAGTGTGCATAAAGGAAATGATTTATAATTACGGGGCATCGTTTAAAGTCGACTTTTGTTTTAGGGGCGTAAAAGATTAATCGCCACCATTATGTTCATTCAAATTTAGGCATTATAAAGAAATAAGAGCAGAGAAATTAATTTTTACGCTCTTATCAAGATTCTTTAAGTTATGTCTAGATGGTCATTGCTTGGATGATAGAGAAGAGCGGAGGGCCCGGGAAAAACCGCAGAACCTTGGCGAGCCAATTGACAAACTTCCTTAATCAGTGTCGGTAGGATTTAAACCTAGGCGGTAAGAGATGTTGCGATCAATTAGCGTGAACGGCATTATAAGAGGTTTGATTATTCGGTAAAAAGTGTTGCGATCAATTAGCGTGAACGGCATAAAAAGAGGTTTGATTATTCGGTAAAAAGTGTTGCGATCAATTAGCGTGAACGGAGTTATAAGGGGTTTGATTATTCGGTAAAAAGTGTTGCGATCAATAAGCGTGAACGGCGTTATAAGAGGTTTGATTATTCGGTAAAAAGTGTTGCGATCAATTAGCGTGAACGGAGTTATAAGGGGTTTGATTATTCGGTAAAAAGTGTTGCGATCAATAAGCGTGAACGGCGTTATAAGAGGTTTGATTATTCGGTAAAAAGTGTTGTGATCAATCAGCGTGAATGGCGTTATAAGAGGTTTGATTATTCGGTAAAAAGTGTTGCGATCAATAAGTGTGAACGGCGTTATAAGAGGTTTGATTATTCGGTAAAAAGTGTTGTGATCAATCAGCGTGAATGGCGTTATAAGAGGTTTGATTATTCGGTAAAAAGTGTTGCGATCAATAAGCGTGAACGGCGTTATAAGAGGTTTGATTATTCGGTAAAAAGTGTTGTGATCAATCAGCGTGAATGGCGTTATAAGAGGTTTGATTATTCGGTGAGAGGTGTTGTGATCAATAAGCGTGAACGGCGTTATAAGAGGTTTGATTATTCGGTAAAAAGTGTTGCGATCAATAAGCGTGAACGGCGTTATAACAGGTTTGATTATTCGGTAAAAAGTGTTGCGATCAATAAGCGTGAACGGCGTTATAAGAGGTTTGATTATTCGGTAAAAAGTGTTGTGATCAATCAGCGTGAATGGCGTTATAAGAGGTTTGATTATTCGGTGAGAGGTGTTGTGATCAATAAGCGTGAACGGCGTTATAAGAGGTTTGATTATTCGGTAAAAAGTGTTGCGATCAATAAGCGTGAACGGCGTTATAAGAGGTTTGATTATTCGGTAAAAAGTGTTGCGATCAATCAGCGTGAATGGCGTTATAAGAGGTTTGATTATTCGGTGAGAGGTGTTGTAATCAATCAGCGTGAACGGCGATATAAAAGGTTGGATTATTCGCTAAAAAGTGTTGTGATCAATCAGCGTGAATGGCGTTATAAGAGGTTTGATTATAAGGTAAGAGGTGTTGTAATCAATCAGCGTGAACGGCGTTATAAGAGGTTTGATTATTCGGTAAAAAGTGTTGTAATCAATCAGCGTGAACGGCGATATAAAAAGTTGGATTATTCGGTAAAAAGTGTTGCGATCAATAAGTGTGAATGGCGTTATAAGAGGTTTGATTATTCGGTAAAAAGTGTTGCGATCAATCAGCGTGAATGGCGTTATAAGAGGTTTGATTATTCGGTGAGAGGTGTTGTAATCAATCAGCGTGAACGGCGATATAAAAGGTTGGATTATTCGCTAAAAAGTGTTGTGATCAATCAGCGTGAATGGCGTTATAAGAGGTTTGATTATTCGGTGAGAGGTGTTGTAATCAATCAGCGTATACGGCGATATAAAAGGTTGGATTATTTGGTAAAAAGTGTTGCGATCAATCAGCGTGAATGGCGTTATAAGAGGTTTGATTATAAGGTAAGACGTGTTGTAATCAATCAGCGTGAACGGCGTTATAAAAGGTTTGATTATTCGCTAAAAAGTGTTGTGATCAATCAGCGTGAATGGCGTTATAAGAGGTTTGATTATTCGGTGAGAGGTGTTGTAATCAATCAGCGTGAACGGCGATATAAAAGGTTGGATTATTCGCTAAAAAGTGTTGTGATCAATCAGCGTGAATGGCGTTATAAGAGGTTTGATTATTCGGTGAGAGGTGTTGTAATCAATCAGCGTGAACGGCGTTATAAAAGGTTGGATTATTCGGTAAAAAGTGTTGCGATCAATAAGCGTGAACGGCGTTATAAAAGGTTGGATTATTCGGTGAGAGGTGTTGCGATCAATAAGTGTGAATGGCGTTATAAGAGGTTTGATTATTCGGTAAAAAGTGTTGCGATCAATCAGCGTGAATGGCGTTATAAGAGGTTTGATTATTCGGTAAAAAGTGTTGTGATCAATCAGCGTGAACGGCGTTATAAAAGGTTGGATTATTCGGTAAAAAGTGTTGCGATCAATCAGCGTGAATGGCGTTATAAGAGGTTTGATTATTCGGTAAAAAGTGTTGCGATCAATCAGCGTGAATGGCGTTATAAAAGGTTGGATTATTCGGTAAAAAGTGTTGCGATCAATCAGCGTGAACGGCGTTATAAAAGGTTGGATTATTCGGTAAAAAGTGTTGCGATCAATCAGCGTGAACGGCGTTATAAAAGGTTGGATTATTCGGTAAAAAGTGTTGCGATCAATCAGCGTGAATGGCGTTATA
Source organism: Tegillarca granosa (assembly GCA_029721355.1). NCBI lineage: Eukaryota > Metazoa > Mollusca > Bivalvia > Arcoida > Arcidae > Tegillarca > Tegillarca granosa. The sequence continues at coordinate 11,412,159 of CM056606.1, read as the reverse complement.
AGAGGTTTGATTATTCGGTGAGAGGTGTTGCGATCAATAAGTGTGAATGGCGTTATAAGAGGTTTGATTATTCGGTAAAAAGTGTTGTGATCAATCAGCGTGAACGGCGTTATAAGAGGTTTGATTATTCGGTAAAAAGTGTTGTGATCAATCAGCGTGAACGGCGTTATAAGAGGTTTGATTATTCGGTAAAAAGTGTTGTGATCAATCAGCGTGAATGGCGTTATAATGGTTTGAATATTCGGTGAGAGGTGTTGTGATCAATCAGCGTGAACGGCGTTATAAGAGGTTTGATTATTCGGTAAAAAGTGTTGCGATCAATTAGCGTGAACGGAGTTATAAGGGGTTTGATTATTCGGTAAAAAGTGTTGTGATCAATGAGCTTGAACGGCATTATAAGAGGTTTGAATATTCGGTTAGAGGTGTTGCGTCCAATTAAGGGTGAACGGCATTATAAGAGGTTTGAATATTCGGTTAGAGTTGTTGCGTCCAATTAAGGGTGAACAGCATTATAAGAGGTTTGAATATTCGGTAAAAAGTGTTGCGATCAATTAGCGTGAACGGCATTAAAAGAGGTTTGATTATTCGGTAAAAAGTGTTGCGATCAATTAGCGTGAACGGCAATATAAGAGGTTTGATTATTCGTTAAGAGGTGTTGCGATCAATTAACGTGAACGGCATTATAAGAGGTTTAATGATTATGCTCAGAGATTTAAGAAGACAAAATATAAAATTAAGGTTTTGTTAAAGTACCTGACATTCAGACCGTTCAATTTTTTTATTTTTTTTTAATTTTTCATCGCAAATGAAATTGCTGTGAAATGATTTCTTTAACTTAGAAAAAGTAAGAAGTAAGTAAGTAAAAAGTTTATTTTCGTGTCACATGTAATTAAAAACAATCTATAAACATCATAAAAACATATCATAGAATTTAAAAATTGCATCCAGTCTTAAGAGACTTATGAGACATGATTAAAATCAGTAAAATAACATCCTACGACTATACATATCATATAAAAGATTTTGCTAAAATAGTTTGTACTCATTCGTTTTCTAAAATATAGCAAAAATTTATTAATATCATTAGTAAGGAAATAAAACAACATCAATTTAGTACCTGAACCCAATTTCGCTTCTCAAACAAAGCAGATTCCAGAGTGAAAAAGTTGCCAATTTGATTTGTTATAGTTTTCGGGTACTTTGTATTCCTTAGTCATTACGAAACTGGCCGCTTTGTTACCATCATCGACACATCCATAGAATAATTTTAACCGAAAAGATGATTTAAAAAAAAAAAAAAAAAATTGCAATGGAACCCGCCAGCATAATTCATGAACAGTACTTCTTGACGTTTGTGCGGAATGAAATGGATAACCTTTAGGTCAAATATTTCCGAAAAAACGTCGATATAACGGGAAATCGTCACTTTACGCGATTCCATTGTCAATAGAAATAATTGTTTCCGCACAAGAGCTATGAGGTACCACGTGGTGATCTGGTGATGTAATTTATAAATCGATAAAGGTATTTTTTAAATAGGAAACTTGATTCCGAAGAAATTATAAATCATTTTAGTTTTTATAGTAGCGTAAAATATGATTAATAAAAATATATAAATTTCGACGTTTCATTTACAATGTGACCGACATTTAGAGAAAAAATTACACAAATGCACAGCTGGC